>LR749681.1:1219602-1256696 GCA_902729485.2 Mus minutoides | reverse complement strand
GAGACAGGGTTTTTCTGTATAGCCCTGGCTGTCCTGGAACTCGGAAATGCAAGTCTTTATTTCAAGATGAGCATGGCAGCTCATATGTGCAGTCCCAGGACTTCCGAGACTGTGGTGGGAAGAGTGTCATGAATTGGAAACCAGACTTTTTCTGTCACAGTTCCAGGCTGGTCTGAGCTGTGGTGTGCCACTATCTCAAAAGAACAAAAGCGAAGCCAGACAAACGCAATAGGTAAACAACAGCAACAGCAAGTTGGAATGACAGTGTGTTGAGGGTGGGGTATCGGGTCTTAGCTATGAGCTTCTACACTTAGCAATTGCTACATTTCAAGATGAACATTCTGTGCAGAGAGAAGACCATGAACCACCTACTACACAGATTCACTGGGATACTTGATAACACTGTTATTAAGGTCGTAGCCTTAGCTGTTTTGGGTGGAATATTTTTGTACACATCCTTTTGTATACTTCATAAACTGCCTATTTACTGAAATAGATAAATAAATGCCTTTATATAGGAAAGAAAGAAAGAGAGAGAGAGAAAGGAAGGAAGGAAGGAAGGAAGGAAGGAAGGAAGGAAGGAAGGAAGGAAGGAAGGAAGGAGAGAGACAGAAAAGAAACAAAGAAAGGGTGGAAGGGGCCAGTTTTTGTTTAGAGGAGACATAAGAAGAAGATAAAGATATAGGATATATTTGAAAATAAAATTGAAACTCCTTTGCTTTAATTTAATAAATTATTAATTGTGCCAACAAACAAACAAACAAAAAACCAAAACACTAAAATCAATGCTTTAGAAGTGAGGTGCTTGCTTATTTATGGTATAGAAAACATACTGGTACCAGAATTAAAAGTAGCTATGAGGGTATGTGTAGTTTAATAGCTGGAGCTTCGGGGCTGATCCCTGGTGGCTGGGTCTACATCCTTTTGTGTACTTCATAAACTCTGTAGTTTCCTAGCTACGAAAGCGTTTGCAGGCAAGTTATCTATTAACTGGCGTCATAACTTACTGCTCGAACAAGGATGAACTGAAGAGGAGAGGAGAGGAAAGGGCCTGGGAGGGCTGAGTAAAGGGCAGCATGTTCTGCTGTGTCAGCTGCAGACATAGGTTAGACACGTCCTGAGAGTGCAGAGAACAGCGGGAGTGTGAACCCGAGAGCCCAAGGACATGTCAGAAAGGTCTCCTGGTGAAACTAGACAACTTAGGAACTTAATGGTCTCTATCAGTTTTCTTTCTTTCTAAGGGATTCAGAACTGTATGAATGTGGGAATGTGTTCTGCTGGGGATGGAACCCAGGCCTTGGTGCATGCTGGTCAAGTGTTCTAGGTCTGCGGCTTTGTTATGTTTTATATTACAAATGAAAAATTACCACGTTTAATGCCAAGCCAGTCATGTAAAATTTATTTTTGTTGTTTTGAGACAGGGTCTCATGTACTCCAGGGGTTACTCACACCTTGAATTTCTGATCTTCCTGCCTCCACCTCCTTTGTAATGCTGGAATTACAGGCTTGTATCACAAGGAGTGGGTTCGTTTTTTAAAGTTTTATATGCTTCTACACTTAGCAAGTGCTACAGTTCAAGACGAACATTCTGTTCAGAGAGAAGAGGGCCTTGAATTCATATATATATATATATATATATATATATATATATATATATATATATATATATATATATATATATATATATATATATATATATATATATATATATATATATATATATATATATATATATATATATATATATATATATATATATATGGAAAATATATCATATATATGGGAAATATGTATCATATATATGGTGGATATATGCATCAGAAATAATTTTCTGATTTTTATGAGGAATGTAATGTTAAATTTCTCCCCTTCTGCTTGATTTATTTAGCAAATTTTAACTCTCTCCTGCTCATATACTGTTCTTGACACACTTACTTCAGTTTTTCAAGAGATTTCATCCTGCTGCTCATGATGCTACAGGAAGATCTTTGGGTGTAGGGGTGTGAGGATCAGAAATTGAAGGCTAACCATGACTACATAGTGTGTTTAAGGGACTGGAGAGATCACTCGGTAGAGCTGCTTTTCTAGAGGAATGGATTCACATCCACACTGGGCAGCTTACAAGTGCCCATAGCTCCAGGGCATCTGACATCGTCTTTTAGTCTCTGTGTGCACTTGTATACATGTGACATTCACAGAAACACAGACACACATATATACATAAATTAAAAAATAAATCTTAAAGCAAACAAATTAAAAAAAATAGTGATTTCGAGAAACCCTGGGGCTACATGAGGTCCCATTTTTTTAAAAAAGAAGGAAAGAGGGCTTGAGAGATGGCTCAGAGGTTAAGAGCACTGACTGTTCTTCCAAAGGTCCTGAGTTCAATTCCCAGCAACCACATGGTGGCTCACAACCATCTGTAATGGGATCTGATGCCCTTTTCTGGTGTGTTTGAAGATAGCCACAATTTATTCTAATACATAAAATAAATTAATAAATATTTTTAAAAGAAGGAAAGAAAGAAAGAAAGAAAGGGAAAGAAAGAAAGAAAGGAAGAGAAAGAAAGGCAAAGAAAGAAAGAAAGAAAGAAAGAAAGAAAGAAAGAAAGAAAGAAAGAAAGAAGAAACTGATTTTAAATTCATGTTCTCATTTGGGTTTGCTTTAGTCTATTTTAAAATTTGTGCTTTGTTCACGTATATGTATGGGTCTCACACGTGTGCCTGTAGAGATCAGAAGCAGGCATTAGATTCCCTGGAACTGGAGTTACAGACAGTTGTGAGCTGCCAGGTGGGTGCTGGGAATTGAACCTGGGTCCTCTAGAAGAACAGTGTGTTCCACAGCTGAGCCATCTCTCCAGCTCCTTTAGTTTATTTTACAGGGATGTTAAGCCTCCCTTTGTTTTCTGTTCAAATCCATGTGCTTTCTCTTTTAGTTGTGTTGCTGATGATTGGCAGGAAGCAAACCCAAGGGTGTGTGGAGAGTGGTGAAAGTCCACATTAACAAGAAGAGAGGCCAGCCGGGCCTGGTGGCGTACACCTTTAATCCCAGCATTCAGGAGGCAGAGGCAGGCAGATTTCTGAGTTCGAGGCCAGCCTGGTCTACAAAGTGAGTTCCAGGACAGCCAGGGCTATACAGAGAAACCCTGTCTTGAAAAACCAACCAACCAACCAACCAAACAAACAAACAAACAAACAAACAAACAAAAAAAAAACAAGAAGAGAGGCTCTCCTTCCTCCCCAGCCCCTCCCTGCCTCAGTTCCAGCACTTGCCTCCAGGATTCCCAGAAGTGTGCTCTACCAGCCTTGCAGGGAGTTGCAAAGTTATTTTCCCTAAAGGCTCGATCCCATCTCATACCTCTCTCCTAGAAAGCCACTATGTGGTCACCTCTTGTGATTTGCTAGAACCATCTGCTACTATCTCATCCTGTTCAGCCTGTATTTGGGATCACCTCATATACTTGTTGGGGATGGGCTTCAGAAATCTCTGCAAATACCGAAGTCCCCAGGCACTCAAGTCCCCTCTACAACAGCACAGTATTTGCAGGTAACCTTCACACATCCTCCCACATACTTTAAATCACCTCTGGGTGATTATACTACATAATAAAATGTGCATTCTGTGTAAATGGTTGTATTGTATTATTTAGGGAATGAAATAAAACGTCTGCAAGTGTTCAAGATAGATGCTGTGTTTTTCTTCCAAATACTTCCAGTCTGTGATTGGTTGAATCCGTGTGAAACTCAGATACTGAGGGCCACTGTGTCTTAAAATCAGTGTTTTCCAACATACCTAGCATTGGAATTTGGTCCATACTCATGAAGCCGGGTAGTTCACATTCTGGGGCCAGGTTTAAGCATTTTACTCTGGTCTGCTTGTCATCAGGTTAGTTTACTTCCCTCTGTGTCCATGCCCTAGGAGCACCCTTTGATTTGTAGGACAATGCGAGTCTTTTTTGCCTGTCAAGACTGAAAAGCAATAGTTATCCCAACGTCAGAGCAAAAGCCAGCAAGGGTTTCAGTTATGGTAGATTGGGGCAGTTCCAACTGGACTTCTGTTTCTATTACTAAAACTATTGTTAATATTATTTTAGTGAGACAGGGTCTCATGTATCCCAGGTGGCCTCAAACTCACTATGTAGCTGAAGATGACGTTGAACTTCTAATCCTCTTTTCTCTACCTCCTGAGTTCCTGAGAGCTAGGGTTACGCTCCCCGTTTGTGGGGAGCTGGGATGGAAACTAGTGTTTCTGGCCTGCTAGGCTCCCATTGCACCAAGTGAGCCACCCTCCTAGCTTCCAGTGTTTCTGGCCTGCTAGGCTCCCATTGCACCAAGTGAGCCACCCTCCTAGCTTCCACCGGGAGCCTTTACATGTTTTCAAATGTTCATCGCCTGCTGTGTGTGTGTGTACTATCAGTTTATGTCTTTTGTAAATAGTTCAGTTGGACTGTTATTCTCTCTTGACTTATGAGATTTTTTAAATATATTTTACTGATATTAACTCCTGTTTCTTATACTATTTTTTTTTGTTAGTTTTAGTCTGCCATTTATCTTTCAACTTTGTTTATGGTGTCTTTTGCCAAAATGAGTTTGAAGTTTTTAAGTAGTTGTATCTGTCAGTCTTTTCTGTGGTGCTTTCTGGGTTGTTCTATGTTTGGATTCCTATGTGATGGCAATGTGGTGGAAGGGTTGGGAACTGGGCAGACCTTCTTTGTTCTNTTTTTTTTTGTTAGTTTTAGTCTGCCATTTATCTTTCAACTTTGTTTATGGTGTCTTTTGCCAAAATGAGTTTGAAGTTTTTAAGTAGTTGTATCTGTCAGTCTTTTCTGTGGTGCTTTCTGGGTTGTTCTATGTTTGGATTCCTATGTGATGGCAATGTGGTGGAAGGGTTGGGAACTGGGCAGACCTTCTTTGTTCTCTATGCAAGTACTAGGGATTGAACCCAGGGCCTTATGCACACTAGACAAACAGACCACCCCTGAGCCGTGTCCCCATCCCCAGAGAACTGGCTTTTAATTAAGTAGTAGTGTGACTCTGGGCCAGTCTTCACATTTCTGGGTTGTTTTGTTTTGTTATAATATGTTATAACTGGTTAAGCTTGAAGTGAGACAACTCCTTCCTGATTACTGACAATTCACAGATTTTACTCCCCACCCTCCCTGTTGGATTGTTTTTGAGACAGGGTTTCTCTGTGCAGCTCTGGCTGTCCTGGAACTCACTTTGTAGACCAGAACTCACAGAGATCCATCTGCTTCTGCCTTATGAGTGCTGGAGAGCTTTTCTTTGATTTTTAAAAATTATTTTATTATTTTTTAAAAGACGATAGTGTTTATTTTTTCATTTTTAACATAAAAATATAATAAGATAAAGTTAAAACCATTGTATTGAAGTTGGATCAGACAAGCCAAGAGAAAAATAAGAGACAGGGTATCTTTGTGTAGCCTTGGCTTTCCTGGAACTCATAGTATACACCAGGCTGGCCTCAAACTCAAAAATCTGCCTGCCTCTGTCTCCTGAGTGCTGAGATTAAAGTTGTGCACCACTACTGCCTTGTTTAAGAGCAGACCAGACATTCTCTTTGAGTAGACCAGATAGTCTCCATAGAGACAAATATTTCTTATTTACCTATCAGCATTTTAGAGTGTAATATCTAGTTACTTCCCGAATTATTAAGTCTACTAAAATTTAAATCTCTGAATTAAAAAAATAAATTTTTATATAAACCATGATGAGTTAATACTTTCTCCTACAAGTGATAAACTTCTCTTCTCTTCTCTTTTCTTTCTTTCTTTTTTTTTTTTTTAATGCTCTGCTTTTAATATAGAATTGAAAATGTCCATACTGTGTTAGTCCCTTTTAGTCACTGGGATCAATACTTGAGATAAACAACTTATGAGACATAAGAATTATTTTACCTCAGTAGTGTCAGTCTACAGACAGTTGCTGCCATTGCTTTGGGCCTGAGGGCAGGCAGAACATTGTGGCAGAGACATGTGATGCAGGAAATCTCCTTACCTCATGGCTGCTGGGAATCAGAGACAGGCAAGGAAAAGAGTCCAGGGGCCAGATGTACTCCTTAAACACTCTCTAGTGGCCTCGTTACTTCAACTGGGCCCCACCCCTGGGGAGTTCACCACTAATAGAGCCCTCCAATCCATCACACGCCAGAAACCCATCATCTGGCAGACACACTTAACACACAAGCCTTTAAGAGTCAGATGCTTGCATGGTGGCGCACGCCTTTAATCCCAGCACTTGGGAGGCAGAGGCAGGTGGATTTCTGAGTTCAAGGCCAGCCTGGTCTACAAAGTGAGTTCCAGGACAGCCAGGGCTACACAGAGAAACCCTGTCTTGAACCCCCCCCCCCAAAAAAAAGTCAGATGCTAATACAATACTATGTAACTGTAAGTCAATGAATGTTTAATATGGTTTATGCTATTCTAAATACAATAATAGTGGTATTTTACTCATGTGGTGCTTATAGTATGCTTTAGTGGCCACTACTTAATTTGGCACTTGCAATACCTGTATAATGTCGATATAAACAAGGCCTGTTTTCCCATTTAAATTCTACACATGAGAAAATTAAGTGGCTTTTCTATGGCTCTCAACTAGAAAGTGTTGGGGACAATCTCTGAACTTTTATGTAAGATGACCATATTGATAAAAAAAGATTTTATTGGTTATGTTACTTTACTACAACAGATGAAATAGAAATATCAACTGTAGAAAGGTAGTGCTGGTGCACAGCTTTAGCCTCAGCACTTGGGAGGCAGAGGCAGATCTCTGTGAGTTCAAGGCCAGTCTGGTCTACACAGCAAGTTCCAGGACAGCCAGGGCTACACAGAGAGACCCTGTCTCAAAAAACAAAAAGAAAAAAAAAAGTAAATGAAATAAGAGCCATACAGAAAGGTACTTCTAGCTCTCAGGAGACTAATGCAAAAGCATGGAAGGTTTGAAGCCAGCCTGTGCTACACAGGGAGACACCTTCCCCATCTAAAAAGGAAAAATATGTATAAAAAAAGAAATGTGATTATTTTAAATTCATAGACAAAGTACTTGAAAAGCCTGAGAACCATTTCTTCTCCACATGTTTGCATTTGCATACAGAAGTATAAACAAACATCCTGTGGAAGAAAGTGGCACTTCTACTAATATAGCAGGAAAATGAATGATGTGCTGTGTAAAGCTCTGTGTAAGAAAATACAAAACCCGCAAGTGAGTAACGGTGGGTGGGGAGAAATTAAGCATCTGTCATAGAAGGAAACCAGAGGAAAAAAAAGAGTAATTGATTAAAAGCTAAGAAAGTGAAAATATACGTACGGTTGATGGGATGGTTGACATTAATTTAAAATAGAAATAAAGGGGTTGGATGGGGGAAATGGGAAAGAGATGAAATGTCTAAAATTATGCTGCTATTTGGATCAGCTGTGTGGAAGGAAATGTGCAGGCTATTTCCAGAAAATAAATTTATCTGTCAGAGAAAGAAGTAAGTTTAGTAAACCACGTTCAGAATGATTCCAGAAGACCCAATTGAGAGAGATCATTTTCCAGATACTGATTAAGCCAGATTTTGATGAGATTTATCCAGTGTTACAGTTATGGCATGCCAGCCTCTGACAGTGTAGAGGATTTACCCTATTGGAGATAAGCATGATATAAGGCTTAACTACAGAATAGCTTTAAAAATTTACCTGGTGTTTTAGAGCAGAAAATTTAGCCACTTACTACACCTCAAATTATTTTTATTGCCTAAGCATTTGCTATTTTTCTGGTATTTTAATGCTAAGCAGATTTTTTTTTTTTAGAATAAAATGCTATAGGAAAACTTTTAATTCATGAAATGGAGATTTAAGTAGGAAAAGAGTAATTTTGTTGCTTAAAGAAAGAGTTATTATTATTTGTCGCCTTGCTTAGAGTCGCAAGCCTACATGGATGGGCAATGCATGTCAGTATTTAAGCTTTTGTTGCTTTAATATTGCTGAGATTTGCAAAGACATTCATACAGTAATGTGATAGAAATAGACCATGATTCATACCAGGGAGAAGGAGGTTAGAAAGGAAGCAGAGAAAGGTGGAAATGATGAGGACGATCACTCCAGTGCCGAGGACAGTTTGGGTTTCACATTTGTCACCCTATAGAATCACTTGTCTGCTCTCATTCTCAACGTGCCCTGCTTTGGAAGATAGACCATTGCGGTCTTAGCACTGGTGGAACTGCGGTGTGTTACCGGTTTATTTTAAAGTCACTAACACTCTGGACTCTGCCAAGGAACGTGCAAAGCACTTGCACTCCACTAGCTAATCCACTTAACACTGCCAATCCATCGATTGATTGTCAACCATGTAGTCGGTATCAGAGTCCCCACTCCAAAGGGAACAATCGAATTTATGCTGGCAGTTATTGAGGAACTTGGCCTCAACCACCCAATAGCCATGGTTCTGATACAGTCCTGTTTCAGAAGCCACACGGACAATCCTTAGGCACTGATTATCATTACCTCACATTAAAAAATATTCATAGGTACCTGAAATTTAGACTTGTAGCTTACAAATGAATAGAATAGAAGGAAAGAGGATTAACAGTTTCAGTTATCCGTAGACAAATGTGGTCTGAAAATACTGATAGGATTTCTAGAAGTGCCTAGCTCTTACCTTTTGGCCATGTGCTGGTCTGCTTTGTCCTGATGGGCATTAAATCACTCTTTTGCCCAATGTATTCCTATAATATGCTGTACCCACCCATTAGCCATGTTAGTGATACCACTGATTTGTCATGGGCTCTCAGAGCCCGTGTTCAAGGAAAGCCTTACTGACAGGCCATCACTGTCACGCTGTTTATGTCACTTTGTCTCATTGTGTGGCTGTATGTGTTGGGTGTTTTGTTTTTGACATAGGGTCCTATTACATCACCCTGAGTGGCCTACATCCTGATTTTGCCTTGTGAGTCTGGGGTTATGGGCGTGTCCTGCCGCACTAGGCTATCTTGTAGGAATTTTACCATCCTCCATCACCGCAAATGTAACACAAGACAATTAGAAAGACTTCATTCATATAGCTTTAAAAAATAAAATTGCACTCTATTTATGTGTCTCTGCATGTGTACATGTGTGTGCAGAGGCTCGAGGACAACTTTTCTTTTAACTAGACATTTTCTTTATTTACATTTCAAATGTTATCCTCTCTCCTGGTCTCTCCTCCGGAAACCCTCTATCCCCTCCTCCTCCTCCTGCTCACCAATCCACCTACTCCTGCTTCCTGGCCCTGGCATTCCCCTACACGGGGGCATAGAACCTTCACAGGAACAAGGGTCTCTCCTCCCATTCATGATTGACTAGGCCAACCTCTGCTACATATGCAGCTGGAGCCATGAGTCCCACTATGTGTATTCTTTGGTTGGTAGTTTAGTCCCTGGGAGCTCTGGAGGTATTGGTTAGTTCATATTGTTCTTCCTCCTATGGGGTTCAAACCCCTTCAGCTCCTTGGGTCCTTTCTCTAGCTCTTCCACTGGGGACCCTGTGCTCTGTCCAATGGTTGGCTGTGAGCATCCACCTCTGTATTTGTCAGGCACTGGCAGAGCCTCTCAGGAGACAGTTATAACAGGCTTCAGTCAGCAAGCACTTGTTGGCATCCACAATAGTGTCTGGGTTTGGTGACTGTATATGGGATGGATCCCCAGGTGGGGCAGTCTATGAATGGTCTTTCATTAAGTCTCTGCTCCACACTTTCTCTCTATAACTCCTTCCATGGGTATTTTGTTCTCCCTTCTAAGAAAAATGGAAGTATCCACACTTTGGTCTTTCTTCTTCTTGATTTCATGTGGTTTGCAAATTATATCTTGGGTATTCCGAGCTTCTGGGCTAATATCCACTTATCAGTGAGTGCATACCATGTGTGTTCTTTTGTGATTGGGTTACTTCACTCAGGATATTTTCTAGTTCCATCCATTTGCCTAAGAACTTCATGAATTCGTTGTTTTTAATAGCTGAGTAGTACTCCATTATGTAAATGTACATTTTCTGTATCCATTCCTCTGTTGAGGGACATCTGGGTTCTTTCCAGCTTCTGGCTATTATAAATAAGGCTGCTATGAACATAGTGGAGCATGTGCCGAGGACAGCTTTTTTTTTTCTTTTTTTTCTTTTCTTTTCTTTTTTTTTTTTTTTTTTTTTTTTTTTTTTTTTTTTTTTTTTTTTTTTTTTTTTTTTTTTTTTTTTTTTTTTTTTTTTGTTTTTGTTTTTCGAGACAGGATTTCTCTGTATAGCCCTGGCTGTCCTGGAATTCACTTTGTAGACCAGGCTGGCCTCGAACTCAGAAATCTGCCTGCCCTGCCTCTGCTGGGATTAAAGGCGTGCGCCACCACACCCGCCCCAGGACAGCTTTTGAGAGCTGTTTCTCTGGTGAGTCTTGGGGGTTGGATGGGAGCCAACTGTCAGGCTTGGGGACAGGCACTTTTACCCTCAGAGCCATCCCGCTGGACCTTACATAATTTTCATTGTTATATATTGTCACGATTAACTTATTGTCCCTGATCTTTCAATGCCCTTAATCTATACAGTAGACTTTCTCATCAGTATGTATGTACATGAAAAGCAATACATTCAAGGTTGGTACTGTATGGTATGTGTCTCAGGCATTGCTAAGATTTTGGGAATGTTTCTGTACATGAGAGGGGACTGTTGTACTGGTGGGGAAACTCCAAAAACTTTTATGGAAACCTTTTTACTACTAGTCTTCCCCCATAATTCATAAAATATTAACAAATCTTTTTGTTGTTGTTGTTATGGGAGGGGGAATTCTATTTCCAAAGTATTATTAACAAATCCTGGTATTGGTTCCTGCAGGTCCTGGGCTGCCACCATGACCTCCTATCCTTGCTCTATCAAGGGGCCAAGAGGGAAGTGAAAAGAGGAAACTTGAATCTCTATTTTAAAAAAAAAAAATGTCATGAGCCTAGACTTACTTTGACCTAGACTTGTTTTTAATCTAACCCCTTGGTAGTCAGAAGATTCGTTCTCCTAAACTTGTGACACACACACACACACACCCACCCCTATATATAGGTACACACAGACACACAGGTATGTAATACAGAAGACTCTGACTATAGATGACTAATTCTGCGTCAAAGGCTGAGAAAAGCAGAGTGATCGTCTCAGGCTTCTCCTTGCTCTCTACTCTGTCCATGTAGCTTCTCCAGTGCTTGTGCATTTATAAATGCCTGGCTGACGTGGAGCCATGGCAGAGCGTCTAAATCAAGCAAGTCAACAAATACCAGTGCGAATGCCCTGTCTCTGGTCCATTTTTCTCTGGGCTGTGTAAGCAGTCTTTGGAATGCTAGAGGCCTCACAATGTTATTTGAACGAAGTGGCTTATCTCCATCAGTGTTCACCTCCTCAGCCCAGGTGAGAAGGGGATCACAAAAAATGTCTCCCTGTGTTTCTCAGAGTGACAACGGGGAAGCTCAACTGCTATCAACAGTTCACTCTGGAAGGTGGTCCTAGAGGCCAGTTTACCACTACAGAGCCACAGCAAGGCACCCTTGCTAAAGGTGAAGTTTTAGTTCTCGGTTTAATCATAAATGAAAAGCTCAGCCAGTCCTTCTTTAGTTCAAGGTCCTGTGAGAGGATTTTCAATGAAAACTAATTGCTAAAGCACAGAACAAGAGTGTTTATGAGAAAGTCCAGATAGAAGACTTGGCTATTTCTGTGTGTCTGTTCATGTTAGAACTAAACAGTGCTGAGTAACGAAGACCGGTCATTTGTCATTAGTGAAAACCTGATCATAAACGGAGCAGCCATTTCACAGATACAGAACGTCTGGAAAACACTTCATAAGGGTTTATTAAAGAAACATTTGACCAAATAGGCAAAGTGGATCCTGACTTCAAACACATGGACTAGTTAAACATTTCCCTTAAAATTAGGAGCAATGTTATTATAGCTCTGTCTTGGCTGTACAGGACATACTAAAACAAGCACCATTCTTGGGGCTCATTCTACAGCATAATCAGAACTTTGGTAACATTTGAATGGGGATGGTTTGTCCCCTCTATTCTAGTTCTCCTGTACTGTCTAAGGAGCGAGGCTCATTCTCTAGTCACTCAGCATCGACATATGCTATCTTCGTTTTCTCCTTCCACTAAAAGCTGCTTTAGAGATCAATATGATGAATTAGGTATAAATGACTACTGTTAAGGCTTAAAATATTACCTTTCCTGGGATTATGGCTTTGCTCTAGAGAAATAAACCCCGAGGGAATAAATGCAACTGACAGAATTTCAGGTGAGTTATGGAGACTTTTAGTCAGAGTGGTAGTCACAATAGTCCCCAGTAGGAATTTACATTAAAAAGGCTAGGACCAGGGCAAGTTTTCACCTAGAGATGATGTTATTTAGGCTGGGGTTAGGTTTGTTTCAATCTATCCTACTATCCCTTTCCTCACATGGGTTCTACTACTAAACTACATAGGGAGTTACATGTATTAGGGTCTAAAGCTACAGGATGGAGTAGTTCTGGAATCCCAGGAGTCAGCAGAGTTCTCACTGGATGGAGGCTGCTTCATCCAGGACACTTTAGGATAGTGACCTTTTGATCAGAGCCTTGCCATTGAGCTCTGATCAAACTCCAAACATTTTCCAAAGATGGTGTAAAACAAAACCTTCTCATGTCCGTTCAAACAGTCTGTACAAATGCACTGTTTCTTAAAACATACAATGGTTAAGATCCCTATTAGTATAAGTTGAAATGACTAGTTCCTGGGGCTGTGATCGAATGTTTGCAGAGACTGCTCTGAAACCTGGTACCACTGTCCTCTATGCTAAGAATCTAACGCTCGTGTTGGTTAATTCTAGCAGTTTTGGGTGTAGTTAAAATGCTTCCACTTCAATTCAAAATGACTTGAATATCTTTGGAATTATTCCAAGTATTTGTCTCTGGCGTAGAACTCGCTTTAGTAAATAATTCTTTGGTAGACTTCGTGAACTCTTTCCCTTGGATGGAAGCCAAAACTCATCTGTAAGGCATATAGCTTTTTATTCAAAGTTGGTGATGAATAATTATCTCTGGGCTACAGACGGAAGAACTGAACCAGTGGCTTGAAGGACCCAGAGGCTAATTACCATCCCCGTGCGGAGTTAATACAGCAGAGTGGGGGTGGACGATGGTTTGCCCAGAATCTACTCCATTCCCTCGGGTAAAACAAGGATGTTCTGTCTGCTAACATACTTAAAGCAGTAACTGTAAAAACGGCAATGTTATGGTTGAAGCTTTCTAAGCCATATGTGTTGACAGAATGCTTAAGTCTCTCTCTGCAATAAACGCAAACCCTGCCAGGCAGAACTACCAAGGCCAGCGCGACTGACTGAACGACTGCACGCCCGAAAGCGTAGGGGCTGGAAGGCTTCGCAGCGCTCGGAGCGCATCCAATGTTTCCTCTAACAAAGGCACCGTCTTGAGGCAATTTCGCGGGCCACGCTCCCCCCTCCCAGCACCAGCTTTGTCTCCTCGGAGGGGCCCCCAGCCGCGTCGCCGCTTGCAACAAGCTCCGAGGCCGGCCCGGCGTGGGAAGAAGCTGCTCCGAGCAGCGGCGGTGGTTTCCTGCAACCTGAGCGTGCCATTAGAGGCTGTCGGAGTGCTGCAGCTGAAAGAGATACCTGCTGCCTGGAAATCGGGGCTGCACTCGAACAACCTCTTTGCACCAATTACGGTCGTACAAAGAAACTCGATCGGCCGGGGCGGCGGAGGCCTCGCGGGGTCGTGGGGGCAGAGGGGAGCCCGGCGGCCCGGGCCTCGGGAGGGTGGGTGGCGGGCCTCCCGCCGCGCGCCTCCCCGCCAGCCCGCGGCCCCCGGCCCGCGCCCCCCGCCGCCGACGTCGGCCGCGTAGAGCCCGTGCGCGCTGACTGGCTCGCGCCGGCCTTCGCCCGGCTGTGGGCGGTTGGGGCGCCCCCGCGGGAGGCCGCCCCGCCCCCGTTGCCTCCGCCGCCGCCGCCGCCGTCGCGCGCAGCCTCGGCCCCCTTAGCCGCCGGGGCGGTGGCGCTGTTGCTGCCGCGGCCTGTGAAGCAGAAACTCCCTCCACCCCGGGCCGGCCCGGGTCCGCCTCCTTCTTTCTCTCCTCCGCTTCGCCTCCCCTCTCCGTCTCCCGCTCGAGAGTGAAGGTGGCGCGGCGGCGCGCGACGCAGCCTGGGCCCCCGGCGCGGGCCCGCGAGCTCCCGAGGAGACCGCGCCGCCGCGCGACCGCGGGGAAGGAGAACGGAGGAGAGCGCAGGGACGGCGGCGGGAAGGCCGGAGGGTTCGAGCGCCAGCGGCAGAGACAGAGCCGGCCGGTCGGACCGCCCGACGGACGGTCGCCTTCCAGCCTGCGCGGCCGGTCGGCTCCGGCTCGGGGCGGCGGGGGCCGGTCGGGCTCAGGGCGCGGCCGGCGCACTCGAGACAATACCGGCGCGGCGCGGCTGTGGGGGCGGAGGCCTAGTGCGGCCCAGGCCGGCCGAGCTCCGCGTCCTCGCCCCCCGTGGGCCGCGCGAGGTCCCGCGGCTCGGGGCGGGCGCCGTCCCCTCCCCCTCGGCTGCGCCGCCCCGGGGTTCCGGGTTCCCGGGCCCCGAGCTGGAGCCTGCTTTTCACCCAGGCAGGAAGTGAGATTCGCACGGCAATTCCGGGCGGTGTCACGAGTGAAAAGTTTTTTCCTTCGGCGGAGAAGCGAGCCGGGGCTGGGAAACTCCTGACACAAGTCGCGAGCAGGAAGCCAGCCCGCACCCCAGCCCCCACCGGAGCAGCCGCACTGCTGCGGCCGGCCGGGCGGGCGGCAGCTCCACATCCGCCTCGTCCTCACGGGAGCCTCGGCGGGGCCCGGAGCCACTGAGGAAGGGCAGGGAACCATGTCAAGCCGAGCCTCGGGACGGCTGCCCTGAGTCACCCGGAGAGGTAATTTTTTTTTTCTTTTCTTTCTTTCTTATACGGGAAGCGTCGAGCCAAGTTCGTGGGCCGGAAGCGACGGTACTTTAGTCCACCTCGCTCTGCCCGACTCGTCTCCCTTTTTTCTCTTGTGCCTTGGCATTTTAGCCACCGAATAGTAGAACTGATTTCTCCCCCTCGCCCCGTCTACCGTCTGGATTCCTTTCTTTTTAAGATGGGGATTGTAAGAATGTGGTGGGACGAAAAGTTTTTCAGCCTTCGGAAGAAAGAGTTCCTTTGTTGAGCAGGAGGGCCAGAAGTTTTAGTGCTCCGGGACCTATACATTGTATATCAAGTTGCTGAGGCTGGCAACTTTTGTTTCCGAAGAAAGTTGAGTCTTCTGGCTGCCGGGAGAGATTGATTCCCTCTCCCTGAGATGGCTGCCACATTTGTTTATGTTGGTGCCGATTGTTTTGGTTTTCGCGTTAATCCCTACGCGGAGGTCGTTTCGGTAGAACACGTCTGGTTCTTTGGACTTCAGAAACCGGCTGCCTGCCATTCCCGATTGCTTTTTCTGGACAGCGAAGGCGCCGCTTGTAGTAAGTGGTGCGTTCTTTTCAGTCAGCTTAACAGTGCTTGTTTGGTTACTTGATTGAAGACAAGTAGCTGCTAGATTTTTCTTGAAACTGGCGTTCTAGGAAACAGAATGTAGTAAAGATTAGGGATAAGGACCGAGAAGGATATGGCTACAAAAACAAAACAAAACGCCAAACACCTGCAAGTAGTTGATTGGTCAGGACTTGTATGCAGTTCCGAATAGGAACAACACTGGAAGGGAAGCGAAATAAAACCAGATTTTCAGGAGAGTCACACTGTGCGAAAAAGCGGCGCTGTTTTGCAGTTGTATGTGTGTTGGCCCATCTGTTTTTTGTTTGCTTCTGCCTAATAAGTGATAGGTACGGACTGTTCGGGCAGGAATTCATGAAGCATGGCAGACATTCCACCAGTCAGACTTAGGACCGCTTCTGAACCCATGGAGTTTTCTTTATGGGTAGAACTAATTTTGGTTGCAGTAAACCCTGCTGTCTTGTCCCTCAGCAGTGTTTCAATTGTGTGTCTTTTAAAGTTTCATTTGCTCCTCCTGCCCCCAAGTACTTCTGTGTGGTAAGAGAAGTGACAGATAATACTGTATTTTAAAGAAATATTAACTATAGGTAGCTTAAGCTTAAATTGATGTTTTATCAGATATTACCAGAATAATTACCAGAAACCTGAGGAAAAAGAGTTGACTTCCTTTAGTTCGAAAGAGGAAAGGTAGGTTTTAAAGATCAGGATCAAGTGAGCTCACAACTTGTTCTTGGCTGTTTGGCTTTCATTAAGTACATTTCAAAAGGAGAATCGTTCCAGTATTTATGCTGTTGTGTTATTAGGGCCTGGTCTCTGGAGTTTTTGTTTTCATTTTTATTTTATTGGTGAGGTTTGTGAACCATCAAGCTATTCCTGTTAAAAGTCAGATTGCTTTATGAAGGACTTTAAAGTGCATAACTGGTGGACTTTATGATTTGGGGACATATAATTAGGCAGCAAAAGAGGTTAATCTTGAGCATATGAAAGAGGGAAACAAAATAAATGACATTGAACTTCGCTTTCCTTTTATGGCTTCTACTTGGCTTCAGCCTCAGAGCCTTAAAGAGCAAGTCTTTTAGAGAATGAACACTTGCAAAGATGTTTTATGTCATTCCGTTTTGTATAAAGTATTGTCACTTGAAAATGCCTATTTAACACCCCCACCCCTTAAGGAAGTAGGTTATTTTTGAAAGAGTAGTGTGTCTAGATTTTGACATGTTGAAAATGAGATGTTCCACCTTTGTGAACCCTTTTCCCACAACAAGGCATTTATTTTGCAGTTAAAATTGGGTAAATTTAGCATCAAATTAGCTTAATGAATTTTAGGTTTTATACTATTCTCAAGCCAGATATTTTTGGAGACTTGTTTAAAATGAAGCAACGAGTTGAAAAGAGATTTCTTCTTACTTACAAGACGGTGATTTGAAGTCTTTCTGAATGGCCTTAAAATTTATATCTTTTCAGCATTTGTGTGAGGGAAAGCCTCCCCTCCCCGATTAAGTTGTGAGATAAAATACTTCAGAGTGTTTGCCTGCATTGCATAGAGAGGCTTGTTAATGAAAACATTCATGAGCTTTCAAAGCTTCACCTGGTTCAGTATTATGATGCTTCCTTGCCATTTAAGAACAAGCTATTTATTGTTGATGTCATGTATAAAATGCTTCGAGAGATTAAAGAATGCAAACAGTTTTTATTGTGCTGTTTTTAACCAAGTAATAACTATAGAGATATTTTACACTTAATATTGGTAATAAACCTCTGAAATTTGGTTGTTTTAGACATTTTATGTATTTTTTATTTTTGACTCTTTTCATTTCAAAAATACTTTATAGTAAATACCATCTGCTAAGGGCCATACTTTAGATCCTGAGAAAATTAGGTACTTATGTGGACATTTGTTTGAAATAATTGCTTATCAATAATATGATTTTAGAGTTTAAGTTCCTTTTTATTATAGGGAAAGAGTAGGGCAATATTTACAAAATATTTGGGATTATACAGAATTTAGTGAGTTGGATAGCAAATGCATTTCTTAATAATTGTTGATATTTAGAGTTTCTTTAAATACACCTACTTTGTTGCTTCCATTTTAATCTTGACTCTGTCTTATTCATCCATTTTTTTTTCTGTTTTGTTTGTTGTTGAATAACCACCCACAACACAGAATGGCTTTCTCACTTCCTCTCTTGACAGCATTGTTACACTTTCCTAACTGTTCATAATAGATTAATTCTTGAATGCACATTATTTTTGTTGGAGTACAAAATGTATATATGCATTCTGTTCTGAGCTACCTACATTTGAATTAGTTAGGAGAATTTCATTTCCCCTTGACACATATTCTCTCCTTCCTTAGCACTGATCTCACCTATTCTCATTGTACTCCCAGTTTTCAGGTTTACAGTTTATCTTTCTCCTCTCTTGGGTTTCCTAATTTTAAAGCCTGCCATTACTCAAATCTCTCTTCTAATTCCTTTAATTTTTAAATTTTTCTTTTATTAATGTACTAGTTTATCCTATTTTTCCATGTTCATCAAAAATTTAGTTATATTTTGCTTTGCCTTTATTTTCCAAAGTTCCTTAGGCCATGCATTTCTCCTCAAAGTGTTTGAAATATGAGACAAAACCATTGATTTGATCAGTCTGTTTAATTCTGATAATGTTTGCATTCCAGCTCAGTGTCCATGGCATATTCATGTTTATTAGTATACCACTTTGTTTTATGCTGTGTCATTGACTTTCTTTTCCTGCCTCAGTATCTCTGCAGTCAGACTTTTCCAGTGGTGTGCATTCGTCTGTCTCTGTCCATAATTGCATTGCTACTCTACTGCATTGTTTTTGTCACTTCCAGTTTTGTTCCACTGCATAAAGTCCTTGACATGCGTTGTAAATGATAGTGGGAAAGAGAACAGAAAATAAGAACATCTGAAAGTAAACAGTGAAATAACGCCCTACTCAATGTGAACCTTATCCATGTATGAATTTAATTGTATAGCATGTTTCAAGAAACCCTAGGAAACAACAAAAATACATTGTGTAATCAAAATAGGTATAATGATGCCTGTGAAGTTTACTCATGGGGACACCCTTATTCAAATCTTTGTGCATAGTGAGTTATTTCTTGGCTTCTTGGAGTGCTAGAAGGATTGAGAAAAGCATATTGACAGCACCATGAAATTATGACTGATGAGTATTACAGCAAGAGAATGGGAAAA
Source organism: Mus minutoides (assembly GCA_902729485.2). NCBI lineage: Eukaryota > Metazoa > Chordata > Mammalia > Rodentia > Muridae > Mus > Mus minutoides. The sequence continues at coordinate 1,237,967 of LR749681.1, read as the reverse complement.
TGCAAAGAAGATTGAAGAACTTAGAAAGTACAGATGTTCTGAACTTATGATGGGACGGCATTGCATGCCGACAAACTGATCATAGCTGGAACTAATCAAGAATGTACTCATTTTAGCACACCTACCAAGTGTGATGGCTTAGGTTAGACTACCTTACCCATGTTCAGAGCACTTCCTAATCCTGCAAAATCATTTCACACAAAGCTTAATTTGTTTTTGTTTTTGTTTTTCGAGACAGGGTTTCTCTTTATAGCTCTGGCTGTTCTGGAACTCACTTTGTAGACCAGGCTGGCCTCGAACTCAGAAATCCGCCTGCCTCTGCCTCCTAAATGCTGGGATTAAAGGCATGCGCCACCACACCCGGCTACAAAGCTTAATTTATAGCAGGTGTTCAGTATCTCCTGCATTGAGTACCTGTATCAAAACAACTTTGGCAACTCAGTTTACTATAGGGTATTATTGATTCTCCTGATTTTTTTTTTTTGTGGCTTCTGAGAAATACCATACCTTGGATTACTGGTTGAAGAAGTGATCAAAATTAGCTGGGCACTGGGGGTGCACGCCTTTAATCCCAGAATTTGGGAGGCAGAAGCAGGCGGATTCAGAGTTCGAGGCTAGCCTGGTCTAGAGTGAGTTCCAAGGCCAAGGCTACACAGAGAAACCCTGTCTGGGCAAAAACAAACAAAAAAGAAGTGATCACAATTTTAAATAGTGCCGGGCGGTGGTGGTGCACTCCTTTGATCCCAGCACTCAGGAGGCAGAGGCAGGCGGATCTCTGAGTTCGAGGCCAGCCTGGTCTACAGAGTGAGTTCCAGGACAGCCAGGGCTATACAGAGAAACCCTGTCTCGAAAAACAAAAACAAAAGGCAATTTTAAATGGCTTCTGCTGAGTGTGTATCACTTTTCTGCATTGTAAAGCAAAACAGCCATGAATTGAACCTCGTTATTTTAGACCAGTTGTAGTCTGAACTACTTGTTTTGGGATGGAATGCCATCTTTATATTCATTTGCAGGTTGGCGGAGTCTCTCTGTTGTATGATTGTGAGAAATAGTAGCAGTTTTAAGATTATTTGGTGTTTTGATCTTAGAATTCCCAGTACTTCTACAAATTGATATCCTTACAAGTTTGGGTTTGTGTCACCTATTGATTACTAATCTTGTTAGAAATTAAAATTTAAAAACCATTGCCTGCTAACATTGTTCTACCAAAAAAAAATATTTTTCAAAACAAATACAGTTGTGACATGTGGATTGTTTCAGTTCCCTCCATGGATATTTAAGTTCCTTATATAAAATGGCATAGTAACATATTGTATATATTGTAATTGTATAACTCTAAGCTCATTTACTAGAAGTACTTTAAGACGACTTTAGATGACTTGTAATACTAAATCCAGTGTAAATACTAAGTAAATGATGCATTGTTTAAGAAATAATGACAAGAAAGTAAAGTCTATATGTATTCAATACAGATGCAATTTCCCCCTGAGTATTTTCACTGTGGTTGAACTTAGGGATTTGGAGAACTGACTATAATAAAGCAAAAATAGGATGGTTTTGCATTTTTGCAAGTGATTTATGTTGGGCTTAGTGTAAAGCATCTCAAATCTCATATCATATTTTTCCATCTATTGTAATGTGTTGTTTTGATTGAAATATATGAAGAAAATCTAGCCCATCTAGTTATATTTCTAGGAAAGGGAAGAATGTTTTCAAACACTTGTAGATACTTATGGGGTATTCTGAGTTATGGCAGAATCTTAAGACTTACTCTTCCAGCTCACTCCTTGGTTTTCAGCTCTTAATAATTTGCTTTTTAAAATACAGTTCCTAAGAACTTTTTTTTTCAAAGAGGTTGGTTTCTGTTCAGCAGTATTTTGCTCTACATATAACCTAGAATCTCTGAGTTATTAATTATTAAAAAATATTTTCTTCCATTTTCTACTTGAAATTTGATCTTGTGCTTCGTAGATCTGTTGTGGTTTTGGGCTTGCTTCAAATACTATGTTTCTTTTTTTTTCTAGTGGATAAAGTTTTATTAATGGCCTACTCTGTGCCTTATTGATCTGTCTGTCTTCCCAGCACATGTGAATACTTGTTGTTCTTGCTTTGGTACGTGTTAGAAGAGGAGGGTTGTGTTAGTGTGCTCAGCTTTAGGATGTGTGGATCACTTGGCTTCTTGGTACAGGTGTTTCCTGCTCTTCAGGAGATGCCTTCCCATTTTCAGCATCCTGCTGGCTTGTCAGTTTTCCCACAGGACAGATAGCTATATTGGAGCTTCAGCACATTCTACTATAATTTTGTCTATAAGCTGACTGACTGCTCAGATACAATTCTCCTTATCCTTGCTTTAAAAACTCAGTATCTTTGGAGATAAATTTCATGCTTGTTTTCAGTACCTGCCCCTTATATGTTTAGTGGTAGATGTACTTGTTTACCTTTTGGCTATAAAAGGTATAATACTGGAGTGGATGCCTGTAACCACGGATAGTACCAAGCCCTGTAATTGTATGCCTTTTCTGTCTTAACTAAGCACTTGCTACATAGTGTGGTTGTAACTTTTTTTTTTTAATTTTAATTTTTTAGTGGTAAATATCGGCTTTGAGGGCCTCTACTGCCAGGCAGGTAGTCTACTAGGTGACTAGTCCCAGCTCCAGTGGCTATAACCTTTGCTGTTTAAGGTGGAATAACAAAACTAGTGTAAATATCTTAACAATTTTATAGATAGAAGGAACCTTCCTTGTTGCTGACTTGGAGACAGGGTGTTATATAGCCTAGGCTAACTATGAATTCACTGTGGTAGCTGAGGTTGGCCCTGAATTCCTGATTCCCCTGCTTCTGCTTTCCAAGTGCTTGGGATTATAGGTGTGTACTACTAACTCCTACTCCTGGCCATGAGATGGATTCTTAATGTGGAGTTTAGTATATTTATTACTGAGAACTTGTACCTTTGTCCTGGAAAGGAAATGTGTGTGTGTGTGTGTGTGTGTGTGTGTGTGTGTGTGTGTGTGTCTTACTAGCCTATTTACATTTTGAGCTCATTAAATAAAATAGCACTGAAATACCTCTGCCATGTATTTGATGCCTAGATGGCTATGCTGTGACTGACAGGTAGGGGTGTACACAGTGTAGATGCACTGCGCAAAGGAATAGTGTGCCATTTTACTTTACAATTGTTCATTTCTGGAATTGCCTATCAAATAGTTTTAGACTATGGCTGACTTTAGGTAACTGACTGTGGGCCGTGGAACTGGATAACCAGGACTGTTTGATTTCATTTCATGTCATCTTCCCTCCCCAATCCTTGGTAGTCTGATTACTCTGTAGATACATATTCTTCCCAGGTTTTTAAAATGGCTACAGACTTTTTGAACATTTTTCTCTTGTTTGAGGTTTTCTTGAGTGTGTGTGAGAGACTGACCTTAAACTCACTTGGTAGCTAAACATGACTTGATCTTCCTGTCTCCATCTCCTGAGTGCTGTCCTTACAGGCACACTAGGCCTTGTTCCCAGGACTAGTTTTATATGGTACTGGGAACCAAATCCAGAGTTTTGAGGAAGCTCAACAAATAGTCTTTACCTGAATTATATCCCTAGTCTTTGTCTTAAGTTTTGAGGCAAGACATACAAATAGAATCTATTTGTTCTTTAACCTGTTTGGCAATAAATAGCCCATCTGATGCCTTATCACTCTGAAATACTCCCATGTTTCTTTCTTATAAAGAAGGCTCTTTGACAATCACATCAAGAGTATCAGAGGTAGAATTTAACACTACCTGCTAAACCCTATTAGTTGTCTTTATGTGTTACAGTGGCTTGTCATTCTGTTCCTGCAATCTGGAATAGTGTCTGCCTTTCAAGGCACTGATATGTTTAAAAATTGCAAGCTTCATTGTTTTGTTGACTATTCCATCATTTTCAGTGTCTTATGTTTTCACATTTATTTCTTACAGATTTCATAATTAGAGTTTTAGGATTAACTCTCAGCATCTTTATCAGGCTCTCTTGTGTTCTTATGGCATGGTACCAGGTACCATGCAATTGTAGCTTGTCCACTACTCATACTCAGTTTAAGTGACAAAGGTTGTGACTGCCATACTTCTTTCAAGTTTTTTGTTTGTTTTGGCTTTTTGAGATAGAGATTCTCTGTGTTAACAGCCCTGGCTGTTCTGGAACTCACTCTGTAGACCAGGTTGGCCTTGAATTCAGAGATTCTCCTGCCTCTTCATCCCAAGTGCTGGGAATAAAGGCATATGCCACCACTACCCACCTTTTTCAAGGTATATATTTTTTCTATTTGTAATTAGTATTTTGAAACATGTAAGAAAAATTTTTCTCATTATATTTTAAATTTACTTATATTTATTTAGAGTCAAAGTTTCCTATTCACAGTGTTAAAATTCAGTTTCATTAATTTTTATGCTCATTATTTTGTGTAGGGCTGGTGATTGAGCATGGTAGGCTAGTCCACTCCTACAGAGCTGTGCTCCCAGCCCTCTTGTTACTGTTTAGCTAGTGAGGACTTCTTCCACTTTGCTTTTTAAAATATTAATTTTAGAATGTAACCATGCTTTTTAAATGTTCCAAACAAATCTGCTACTATCTTGTTGTGATTTTAAAGACCTATCTGTGTGTGGGAGTGCTTGCTTGTGCAGGTGCAGAGGCCAGAAGGTATCCTTGTTTGCTATCCTACTCTCAGAACCTGAAGCTCTTCTTTCTTTCTTTCTTTTTTTTTTTTTTTTTTTCCTAGGCTGGAATCCAGCAAGCTTCAGTAATCCTATTTCCACTACTAGGACGGGCTTACAGGTTTCAGGCTTGTGTAGGATACCTGACTTGTTATGTGGGTACTGGGATCTGAACTCCAGCCCTCATGATTTGTGTAGCAAAGACTTTTAATTATTGAAACATCTCTCTAGACCCTCCTTGGTTATTTTAAGAGGAAAATGGTAGTTAGGAAGTAATGCCTGGGTACTTGTATTTACTTCTCTAGGGGTACTACCCTAGGCTTTCCAGGGAGTCTTTTTATGAACACATATTTGTATTTATATCTATGTGACAAAACTATGAGTTTACAATAACACTAATTCTAATCTACACAAACAGGGTTTTAAGTTATTTAAAAATTTTTTGTTTTCGTTTTTTGAGAACAGCACCTTACTTTATATCCCTGGTTGTCCTGGAAGCTGCTCTGCTGACCAGGCTGGTCTCAAACTCAGAGATCCACCTGCCTCTGCCTCTTGAGTCTTGAGTGCTGGAATTAAAGGTGTGAACCAACACTGCCTGGGTTTTAAATTTTTTTCTTTTTTCTTTCTTTATTTATTTAATTTTTTTTTCTTTACTGGGAATAGGACTTGGGTCTCTTTTACTGACATGCATCTTTAGTCTTGGTTTTAGTAGCTAGTCTTGAACTCACTCTGTAGCCCAGTCTTGAACATTCACTATTCCTGCTTCAGCTTTCTCAAAGACCCCTCACCCTCCAGCAGCTGGAATTACAGACTTCTGTATCCTTAGGTCCTGACCATTTTTGTTTCTTTATCTGTTGGGTTTTGTTCAGTATTTGTAACTCATCTTCCACAAGGAAAAGTACCCCCCCCCGACCCCCGGTTGTGTATGTGTGTGTGTGTGTGTGTGTGTGTGTGTGTGTGTGTGTGTAATTGATGGGATCATGTGAATGTGTTGGGGAAGCCAGAGATGGGTTCTCTTACTGAACTGGAAACTCACCTTCTTGGCTAGGCTGGCTGGCTCTAACCTCCAATTCTGAAAATATGAACAGGATTGCGGAGCAAGTACTCTCACTCATGGAGCCTCTCCCTAGATCCTGTTCTGCTGTGTTGAAATTCTGTTGTTTATATCATTTCAAAGTTCAGAGCTTTACATCTACCTGATAAGGATACCCTTGGTTTTCAAAGCTTAGGTCAGTTTTAAATCCTGGAGTAGAGGTTTTGCACTGGGACTTGTGTGAGAAACCTGTAATATAAAAATGAATTCCCCCTCACCGTAGAATTAATAGGTTGGCCTTTACTATCCTTGGAGATTTTGGACATTATTTAAGGTACATACCAAGATAATCTTATGTGATTAGATCTACTTTTAAACTTGAAAGAAAGGCCAAGCAAGTATCTTGAAAGTATTTCATGGGTTAGGTTTCCTGTGATCTTTGGGGTCTCCATGAAGTATAGTTTATTGTTTTGGTACTGTGTGCTTGAAGGGGTTCATAGATAGCAGATACTGTTTGATATGTCCTAGGTAAAGAAAGCCAATTCTAAACCAGAGACTATTGTAGTCACCTTTTTTTTTTTTTCAAGGAAAAGAGCAAGCAAGCAAACTTTGTTCTTTATCTTTACATATACATTTTACTATTGTTATTTTGTGGGGGGCGCGAGGGGGTCAGAGGTATGTGTCTGAGAGAGACAGAGATACATAGAGACAGAGAGGGAAGGAGAGAGAGAGAGAATGTACGCTGCATGTGCATGAGTGTGTTCGTCTGTCTGCCTGCCTGCCTGTCTGCCTGTGTCTGTATGTCAGCATACAAGTACCACAGTGAGCATATGAAGGTCAGAGAACAACTTATGGGTGTCGATTCCTTTCATTTACTACGTGGGCTCTGGTTTTGAAGCAAGTGCTACCTGCCAAACCACCTCACCCATCCCTTAATAGTCATCTAGTCATATTTTTAATCATCATTCTTATCTTAGTTATTGAAATTGTTTCTAGTATTATCAGTTTTGTCTTTCTTGCTTGCTTTTTTTTTTTCAGTCCTGGGGATTGAACCCAGGGCCCTTGTATGTTAGAGAAGCATTTATTTGATTCCTGAAATGAAATGAAGGGAAATGATACACTTTCATGCTTATTATTCACAGAAACACAGTGAAGACTTTAAAAGATTCATAATAGAGAAATGGGGCTATAGGTCAGTGCGATTGCTTGCTTAGAATGTAAGAAACTTTGGGGTATGTCCCTGTATAAATAAAAAAACTTTCAAATAGAATTTTAGTTGATATGCTTTTACTTTCAAGGTATATTCTTATAAAATTTAGTAATAGTCCTTCTATTTTTGTCTCATAAATTAAACTATATCCTAATATTTTATGATTTAATTTAATAGACATGCTAACAAAACAGTTGTTATTTTATCACATAGTGTTCTTTGTATATATTGAGGAGGGGCCAGTTTCATTGGGTAGTTCAGACAGAACTGAAATTCTTCATTGATTGTTATATAGTCCTGGCCATATGTTTAACTATAAAAATATTCCTTAATTCCTCCTGAAGCTTGTTTGCTTGCTTTGTTTACTTACTTTTTTATTTACTTACTTGCTTATTTTGGTGTGCTTGTATTGTGTATTAGTGTAATGAAGAATTACAATTGCCAGTTTCATTGCAGCATTTAGTTTTTAATGTTTTAAAAGTATCCTCCAGATTGTGACAACTCATGCTTCCATTGTTTTTACCTTTTTTTCTTAAAGGCATTTTTGTAGTGATCCTAAATAAAGGTATTAATTTATTAGTAGGTATTATGCTTAGGTATTTTTGTAGTGATCCTAAATAAATTAAAGTTCTCTATCCTCCTACCCCACTAAAATGGTGTAGAACTCCTAACATATTAGGAAAGATACATAATCTTACCATGATGTAACTTTGATCACTTAGTTAGGGTAGTATCTGTCAAGTGTATCCATTGTAATCATTTGTTAGAAGCCCAGCCCATCTTCAGGGAAATTGGAACCACTTAAGTTCTACCTTTGGGAGAGAGTTAAGCATCAAGTTAGTATAAATATCAGGCATCATACAGATATTATGATAAATGTTTGGCTACTTTTTAGATACTTCTTCATAAAGGTTTGCCCATCATGTTACCATACTTTTGTAATCCCCCCACCCCCACCCCCTGCCAAAGTCCACTTAACTTATGTAAAATACACTATGACATAGCAAGGAAGGCTTATGTCATTAATCTAAAAATATAAGTATCTTAGCCAAAAGAGACAATTAAATGTCAGTTTAAACTTTTAAAATGTGTTTGATTCAAATAATGTTACAGGGTCCATTTTTTTTTTCTTTTGAAACAAGCTATCCATGTAGCCCAAGCTGCCCTCCATATTGCTGAGACAAGGTCTCTTGCTGGGACCTGTGGCTCTTTGCTATAGCTGAACTGGCAGGGATCCTCCTGTCTACTTCCCCCTTGCTAGGAGCATGTGCTGTCGCGTCTGGTTTTTATGTGGGTTCTGTGGATCTAACTCAGATCCTTATGCTGAAGGGTTGCACTTTACTGACTGAACTGTCCTCAGCCTTTATGGTTAAGTATTTTTATTACATTTTTTTCATATATGTATGTGGTTACAAATTCCACTGTTTATGATGGTCAAAGGATACCTTGTTGGTTCTCTACTTTGACTCTGTGGGTCCAGGGGCTTGAACTCAGTTCATCAGGCATGACCTCAAGTGCTTTTACCTGCTGAGGCATTTTGCTAACCCAGTAAGTGGAGATTTCATCATGGCTGTGTGACTTATATATGCTTTATACCTTGTAATGATTCTCCTATGTTATAAATTTTGGATAATACATTTCCATAGATGTAATGTAGTTGCTAGTCTGCATTTATGTCTTTTCTACTTAAGTATATTCTGTTACTTGGATTTCAACATTCAAAACTGTGAGGTGAGCCTTATGTCATTAATCTCAACATTCCAGAGCCTGAGACTGGAGTATTACAAGTTTGAGATTATCTGATCTACAAAGTGAACTTACTTGTCTCTGCTCCTGAGTTACATGGTGGGTCTTTGTCTCTCTCTGCCTCTGTCCGTCCATCTGTCTGTCTCTCTTTTACACACACACACACACACACACACACGGAGAGAACACATGCAGGACAATTCTACCTTTGAGCTAACTAAGCCACTTTTCATTAAAAATTACCAATCTTATTTGATAGCAGTGGAAAACTGATTAATATACTTTATTTGAAATGAAAATCATAGGTACTTTAATTTTCCAACCCAAATACAAGGTTTGAAAGGGAGGGGGTGATCTATTTTTCTACTAACTAGAACAAAGAATAGATGCAGTACTATTGTTATAACCATATAGTTAGTTTCCCATGATCTTGTTAGATCATGTTAGAAAATGTCATTAAGTGTGGTTTTTTTTTGGGGGGGGGGCATGTTTTAAGATAGGATTTCTCTTTGTAGCCTTGGCCTGTCTTGGAACTCACTCTGTATAGACCAGGCTGACCTTGAACCCATAGAGATCTGCCTGCCTCTGCCTTCTTGAGTGCTGGGATTAAGGTGCATATCACCACCACCACCAGGCTGTCATTAAGTATTTTAAAGGTGCATATTTGTATTCTGTGGAGAACTTGGAAAAAAATTGAAGTGATTCCTTCTAAAATGAAATATATACCTACTGCAGTTGCACTCCCATCTGCCCAAAAGAACTAAAACTTTGCCTTCAAAATATGTTGGGAACAGCTGTATAGTCAGTCCCTCAATGATGCCAATTCAAATTTGATTAAAAGAATGGATTGAAAGAGTTGAGATGCCACTCTGCACTTAGATTGAATTATTGATGAAACACAGATGAATCTCGTAAACATTGTTTAATGAAAGCCAGACACAAAAGAGTATATATTGTATGATTCTATTTATTACAAAGTGTAAAACCCAGCTTTAATATTAGATGTGAATAGATTGCATCTGGATAGTAGGGGCATTAAGGGAATTAAGGGGGTATAAAAGAATTTTCTGGGTAATGAAAATGTCCCGTAACCTCAGCATATACTCTAAGAAGTGTTCATTTCATTGTATAGAAACTTTGTCAAAAACAAACAAAAACCAACAAGAAAACAGAGCAGGTGAAATGACTCAGAAGGTAAAGGCACTTGCCAACAATCCTAACAACATGAGTTTTATTCCTGCAACTTTTTCTCTGACCTCTGTGCGATATGATGTGTTCATTCACCAATACATGAATATAGTAAGATTTTTTAATATCGGACAGCAATATGCACATTTAGATGCTGCATGCCAGATTGTGACTTAATTTGTCTAGCGTGATGGCTTTTGCATAGATTCTGATGCACTGTCATAATTAAGAACTTGGAGTTCAGTAGGAAGAGTCATTGGTTACAGATAGCTTGTCTTTGGATATAATCCCATCCTGCGTGCACTTGTTACATGTGTAGATTGATACAGGTATATTATATTGCCAAATAAACTACAATTAGAAGAGACATTACAGCCGGACGTGGTGGCGCACACCTTTAATCCCAGCACTCGGGAGGCAGAGGCAGGCGGATTTCTGAGTTCGAGGCCAGCCTGGTCTACAGAGTGAGTTCCAGGACAGCCAGGGCTACACAGAGAAACCCTGTCTCGAAAAAAAACAAAAAACAAAAAAAAAAAAAAGAAGAAGAAGAGACATTACTGTTTGTGCTAAGATTTGATGACAAAAATATTTGATACATTTTAAAACAAAATCTTGAATATATTCCATAATTTACTGGATTTTAAAGTCTATTTTGAAAAAAAAAAAAAAACAATCTAGCTATTCCAAATATACACATTTATGTTTTCCCAGATTCATGACTAAAGGAAGTTGAAAGTTGTGTGTGATCGACTCCTGAATTAAGAGCTATCCCTCATCCCTGGCTGCTGACTAATCTATTTCCTATTATATCTGTGAGAACTACTCAGATGTAGTGTTTTACCGTGTCAGTTCCTTATTCTGTAAGGAATTGTACTTCTCCATTTGAGTTAGTTAATATGTGAAAATGAGTTTTAGGTATCTTAGCTGGGGAGAGTAATTTCAAACTTTTGAAAATTGTGTGTGTTGTGTGTGGGGGGGGCGATGTCTGTGTCTGTGAGTCTCTGTAGAGCAGTGGTTCTCAACCTTCCTAATGCTGTGACCCTTTATTACAGTTCCTCATGTCGTGGTGACCCCTAACCATAAAAATTACTTTTGTTGCTACTTAATAACTAATTTTGCTACTGTTAATGAATTATAATGTAATATCTGTGCTTCCATATGGTCTTAGGTGACCCCTGTGAAAGGGTTGTTCTACCCCAAAAGCGGTTGTGCTATCCCCAGGTTGAGAGCTGCTGATGTAGAGTAATGCATACAGAATCTAGAAGAGGGTGTCTGATTCCTTGGAACTGGACTTGTAAGCAACCAGATGACAGTGCTGGGAACTGAAATCTGGTCCTATGGAGAGCAGCAAGTGCTCTTTAACCAAGGGGTATTTGTTGATATTGAGAGCAACCAGGCAATTTGGTACTCATGAATTTGCTGGTATCAGGAGAGGCAATGCGGATCAGTAGTGAGGTCTCTTTGGGTGTCATTTTTTTTTTGTGTGTGTGTGTTGCAGAAAACTAATGATCTAGCATTTGACCACTGTCTTAGTTAGTGTTTCCATTGCTGTGAAGAGACACCATGATCAAGGCAACTCTTTTTTTTTAAATTTTTTTATTAGATATTTTCTTCATTTACATTTCAAATGCTATCCCGAAAGTCCCCTATACCCTCCGCCCACCCTGCTCCCCTACCCACTCACTCCCACTTCTTGGCCCTGATGTTCCCCTGTACTGGGGCATATAAAGTTTGCAAGACCAAGGGGCCTCTCTTCCCAGTGATGGCCGATTAGGCCATCTTTTGCTACATATGCCACTAGAGACATGAGCTCTGGCGGTACTGATTAGTTCATATTGTAGTTCCACCTATAGGGTTGCAGACTCCTTCATCACCTTGGGTACTTTCTCTAGCTCCTCCATTGGGAGCCCTGTGTTTCATCCTATAGCTGACTGTGAGCATCCACTTCTGTATTTGCCAGGCACTGGCATAGCCTCACAAGAGACAGCTATATCAGGGTCCTTTCAGCAAAATCTTGATGGCATATGCAATAGTGTCTGCGTTTGGTGGCTGATTATGGGATGGATCCCTGGGTAGGGTAGTCTCTGAATGGTCCATCCTTTTGTCTTAGCTCCAATCTTTGTCTCTGTAACTCCTTCCATGGGTGTTTTGTTCCCTATTCTAAGGGGGAATGAAGTATCCACGCATTGGTGTTGGTCTTCCTTCTTCTTGATTTCCTTGTGTTTTGCAAATTGTATCTTGGGTATTCTAGGTTTCTGGGCTAATATCCACTTATCAGTGTGTGCATATCAAGTGACTTCTTTTGTGATTAGGTTACCTCACTCAGGATGATATCCTCCAGATACATCTATTTGCCTAAGAATTTCATGAATTCATTGTTTTTAATAGCTGAGAAGTACTCCATTGTGTAAATGTACCACATTTTCTGTATCCATTCCTCTGTTGAGGGACATCTGGGTTCTTTCCAGCTTCTGGCTATTATAAATAAGGCTGCTATGAACATAGTGGAGCATGTGTCCTTATTACAAGTTGGAACATCTTCTGGGTATATGCTCAGGAGAGGTATTGCTGGGTTTTCGGGTATTACTATGTCCAATTTTCTGAGGAAACACCAGGATGATTTCCACGGTGGTTATAACAGCTTGCAATCCCACCAGCAATGGAGGAGTGTTCCTCTTTCTCCACATCCTCGCCAGCATCTGCTGTCACCTGAATTTTTGATCCTAGCCATTCTGACTGGTGTGAGGTGGAATCTCAGGGTTGTTTTGATTTGCATTTCCCAAGGCAACTCTTAAAAGGACAACATTTAATGGGGGCTGGCTCAGTTTCAGAGGTTCAGTCTAGTATCATCCTGGATGCATGGCAGCATCCAGGCAGACATGGTGCAGGAGGAGGTGAGAGTTCTATATCTTCATCTGAGGGCTTCTAGAAGAAGACTGGCTCTTATGTGATTAGGAGTGGGGTCTCATTGCCCACCCCCATAGTAATCCACTTCCTCCAACAAGGCCACAGCTACTCCAACAAGGTCACACCTCCTAATAGTGCCACTCCCTGGGCCAAGTATATTCAAACCACCACAACCAGAGAGTTTTAAAACCAAGAAAGATAGCTTACAAGTTACACATATTTAAACTAATACCTTGATGAAATGCTGAGACATGCCATTTTCATTTTTAAAGTCATGCGAATGGAAGAACAGTTAATTTGTAAATGTATAGTATATCAAAAATGATATTGAAGAAACTCAACTGATTGTCTATTTGAATGAGAAATCAGTGACTTCCTCACTTGTCTTTATTTGTACAACATTTGGTTAGAGTATAAATCCTGTTTTCCTAGTTAATTACTACTTGTAGAGTCTTACTGGGAGAATGAAGAATTTAAGCTACTAAGAAAAATGTCATGCCCATCTATGAAGCTTTAAACTTTAAAATACGGTGTATAGATGACCTGTGTACTATAGATGTGTTTCTGTTGTAGGTAGTTTGTATGTGGACAGCTTAAAGCTGATACAAGTATTTAAGCAGTATGACAGAGGGAGCAATGCTCTTGTCTACTTGATCTGCTTGAGCTTCCATAGCTTTAGTATAGCATAACACTTGAAGGTATGTCTGTATGTAAGCATGGTATAAACAAAGGTCTTTCATAATCATAGTTTTAGATTTAATTCTTTATTTCCCCCCTATTTTAATCATTTATATGAACTGATTTAACTGGCGGCACATATATTCTAGGTAAGCCCTTTACACTGAGCTATACTCTTAATCTCTATTTTAAACATTTTCATCAAAGTCTGCAATTTTCTTCAAAAACAATCCATACTGAGCTTAGGAAGATAAACAATACTGAATTGGTAAAATTGTTACTACTTGACTTGAATAATAAGAGATTTCTTATTTGCTACATAACTATTTAACCTATCTTTTTAAAAGAGTTCCACACAAAATGCAAATCATTCATAAATCAAATCAAATCAAATCTACCTACTTCAAAATTTTGTTATTAAACACAGTTTTACATAAACATTATTTACCTTTAAAGTAGCATAATATTTTTTTTGTTTGTATGTACACATGGGGTGCTATCAGAGAGGGGAAAGAAAATATGTAAGATTAAAAGAAATTTAGAAGAATGTAAAACTATAATTTATTGGGATGGATCAATATTAAAATTACTATGATTCAATAAAGGGCAGCATAAAACAGTTGTTTTTATGTTTGTGAACACACATGTGGTATATGTGTGTGTCCGGGAGTGTACTCTTTCATGCACAGAAAAGGCAGAGGTTGGTTTAGATAGCTTCCTCTGTTGTTCTCCAGCTCATTTTTAAAAAGTCACTGTTCCTTTAGAGCACAGTCTTTCTCTGAACCTAGGACACATGTTTTCTAGGCTAAAATGGAAGCCAAAAAGCCACAGTAATTGTCATATTTTTGTTTTGTACCCCAGAGCTGGAGTAACAGGCATCAGGGAATACCCCGCTTGATAAGTAGGTGACAGAATCTAAGCTCTGGGTCTCATGATTACACAGCAAGCACTCTTTTACTGCGGTGCCTACTCCCTGACTCCTTTACGGATTTTTTTTCTGCATGTTTGTGTGGAATGTGTGTATGGGTGCACATAGGTACATATGATGTAGAGGTTCAAGGTTGACATCTTTAGTTTTAGCTTGATCATTTCCCACCTTATTCATTGAGCTTTATGATAAGGCTTGTCTATGTAGCCAGCTTTCTCCAGGCTGTCTGTACTTTCTCCAGGCTGTCTATACTTTCTGGGCACTGAAGTTGAAAATAGGCTACTATACCCATTTGGTGTTTACCTAGGTCCTGGTACAAAATTTATGATGTTGAGTCCCTTAGTGTGGATTGAAAGATAGAGACAGTGATTTACAAAGTAACTGAGAATATTTATATTAAATTTTTTTCATGTGTTTGAATTTTTTATAAATTTTGAGTTCAGAATCTTTGGTATAAAACTGTCAATATGACAGAATTGAAAACTAGAAAAATGAGATTATATGAAGGACATAATTGGTCTTGTGGGCACTCAAGAGCTAAATTGTTAGTTTCAGAAAGGAACTAGAACAATTAATTAGAAGGTTATTAGGAATTCATTTTTTATAATGAGAGCTTTTTGATTCTGAACTTCTCATTCCGTGAATCCTGTCTTCTAGTCTTAACGTATTTGAAGAGATAAGATGATTGATTAGCTTCTTGGTGTGCAGCAGTGTTTCTGTTAAGTGGATATATGGGAAGCACCCTTCAGATGGGAGAACAGCGCTGAGAGCAGGTCTGCTTTATACATACCTACCTGCCAAGCCATATTCTGCCTTAGTGTTTGCATGACTAGTGCTATGGGTTAGTGGTGACTTTTTAGAGAAGTCACTGTCAAGGAGGAAGCTATTCTAAAGAGGCCTGGTATGTTTTTTTGAACATAGCACAATGTCTCCAGGGTTTATCCCTGCTGTAGCATATACCAGTACATTATATATATTTTTTAAAATAGCTAAGTGATGCTCCACTGTATGGACTGGGCATTTGATTTATCTTTTGGTCATTGATAAGTCTTTGGGCTGCTTGAACATTTTGCTCCTTGTATAATGCTGTTACACTACTGTTGTTTTGTTTTGTTTTTGTTTTTTGAGACTATTTGTTTAGTGTGGTTATATAATAACTGTATTTTTGGTTTTTCGAGACAGGGTTTCTCTGTAGCCCTGGCTGTCTTAGAACTCAATATTTTACTGGGAATAAAGGTGTGTGCAACCATGCCCAGCAGAAACTGTGTTTAATGTTTTAAATCTGTTTCCCAAACTGGCTGTACCATTTTATATTTCTATAAGTAATGTACAAGAATTCTAGTTTCTCCACATCCTCTGTAACATTAATTTCTGTCTTGATAATTCCTCTCCTGGCATAGTGTTGAGTTGCTGGGGGTTTTGATTTGTATTTTTCCTAATGACTAAAGATGCTAGCATTTTTATGTGCTCTGGGTTTTTTGTTTACTTTTGGAGAAAAACCTGTTCAAATTCTCTCTGTCTTTTTGTCTCTTTGTCTGTCTTTGTCTGTCTGTCTGTCTTTGAGACAGGAGTTCTAACTCTTGGTCAGTATCCTTATATAGCCAAGGATTAATTTGAATTTATAATATACCACAAGGATGTGCTACCATGCTTAGTTTATGTTGTGTTGAGGATTAAACCCACAGCCTTATGCTAGACAAATACTTTATTAATAGAGATGTATCTCTGCTCATCTTGTGATTTCAATTTGTTGAATTTTAAGAGTTCTTTATAATATAGATACAAATTCATTATCATATAGATGATTTAAAGGTATATCTCCAGCTCTGTGAGGGTGTCTTTGCAACTTTCTTATAATAATAATATTCTTTTCAATTATCAAGTGTGTCTCTGGTGTTTGTCTTATTCTTGGAGGTGATATTTGATGGTTCAATTAGTTTCTTAACTGCGAAGAGAGTTCTGTTTGTAATGTAAAAAATTTTTCAAGAATGAATGTTCTTTTTTTTTTTTTTTTTTTTGGTTTTTCGAGACAGGGTTTCTCTGTATAGTCCTGGCTGTCCTGGAACTCACTTTGTAGACCAGGCTGGCCTTGAACTCAGAAATCCGCCTGCCTCTGCCTCCCGAGTGCTGGGATTAAAGGCATGAGCCACCATGCCCGGCTGAATGTTCATTTTTATGTTATTTGATATTTAGGGAGAAAGTTCATTTTCCTTCTTTTTTTTTTTTATCTGGTTTTGAGATCTATAGGTAATTCTTCATTCATCTTGGCACTCCTTAGTTAGACTTTATTGCTGTTATCCTATGATGTAGGATTTAAAACAAAAAACAAGTAATGACAAATACAAGGTCTTCTGTGTTGCTTAGGGTGGCTTTTAACATCTGAACTCAAATGATACTTTTAGTTGTTCCTCTTGAAAGTTGGGATATGTACTATACCAGGCTGTAATTTAGGATTTTCTGAATTTTTTTTTTAAATACGAAGTCTCCTTGAATAATCATTATTGGCCTTGAACTTGTCATCCTCAGACTCTGTTGAAGCATTCTTGAGTCTGCATGTTAAGTAGTAGTTTATGCTAACTTTGATAGATATCAGTATCAGAGTTATATTGATACTTGATATTGAATTTATAATAATGAACTAGAAAATGGCTACACAGAGAAACCCTGTCTCAAAAAACCAAAAAAAAAAAGAAAGAAAATGAGATTTAATGTTACAACATTTTTTATAAAAAGCTATGCATATTTTCAAATCACTATTTGAATCTAGCAATTTAAGTTTTTCCTCTGTACTGATAAATGCCCATTCTCATTTCTTCTGGTGTGTTTTGTGTTTGTTGAGTGTTCTGAGAAATTGTCTATCTTTTGAGCTTGCAAGGGATCCTAAGCTGGCTCAACTCAAATTTTTCCTGCTTTTGGCCTCCCTGGGATTACAAGTCCATAAGGCACATGCTGCCACTTCTTGCACACACACACCCTCAAAAGTATTTGTGTGTGTGTGTGTGTGTGTGTGTGTGTGTTGGGAGTACTAGAGTAAGTATTCTACTCCTTAGTTACATTCCTGGCCCTTCTCTATGTCCTTCTCTATTTTTGTGAGCATGGTGTGTGTCCTTGTGTGGGTGAATGGGGCATGGAGAATTGTTTATGAGACCAGCGGAAGATGTTGTGTTTTCTGCTCTTTCTATCATTCTCTGCCTTATTTGATCCCATGAGACAGGACATAGGACTTAACTGAGTTTGGAGGTGGTGGCCAGCAAGCTTCAGTTTCCACCTCCCCCAGCACTAGGGTCAAGATGTGCGTGGCCACCTGGCTTTTAACATGGATGCTGGAGTCGCAGTTCATGTTTTCATGCTTTTGCAGCAAGTGCTTTTACCTCCTGAACGCTTTAGAATCTCCACTTCTAGTCTTTTTTTTTTAATTAGATATTTTCTTTATTTGCATTTCAAATGCTATCCCGAAAGTTCCCTATACCCTCCCCCCACCCTGATCCCCCAACTGCCCACTCCCACTTCCTGGCCCTGGCATTCCCCTGTACTGGGGCATATAAAGTTTGTAAGACCAAGGGGCCTCTCTTCCCAGTGATGGCCAACTAGGCCATCTTCTGCTACATATGCATCTAGAGACATGGGGGTACTGTTTAGTTCATATTGTTGTTCCACCTAAAGGGTTGTAGACCCCTTCAACTCCTTCGGTAATTTCTCTAGCTCTTCCATTGGGGGGCTCTGTGTTCATCCTATAGATGAATGTGAGCATCCCCGTCTGTGTTTGCCAGGCACTGGCATAGCCTCACTCGAGATAGTTATATCAGGGTCCTTTCATCAAAATCTTGCTTGGCATATGCAATAGTGTCTGGATTTGGTGCCTGATTATGGGATGGATCCCCGGGTGGGGTAATCTCTAGATGGTCCATCCTTTAGTCTTAGCTCCAATCTTTATCTCTGTAACTCCTTTCATGGGTGTTTTGCTAGTCTTAATGTTTACATTCTCCTGTT
>LR749681.1:1171177-1219502 GCA_902729485.2 Mus minutoides | reverse complement strand
TTTAACTTTAGACTTTGCTGTTAACTTACATCCTGACACCATACTTGTTTTGTGGCTCAGGCAGCTCTTGAGCCTGAGTTCTGCCTCTATCTCATCTAAGCCTGATCCCAATACTTTCTCTCCTAATTGTTTTAATCCCTTTATTAAATGGAACTATTTGGTAGATAGTTAGATATATGCAAGTTTGAGCTTAGTAAATGACTTACTTCAGTGTAGTTGGCATGGCTTGTGGACTGCATGCAGTCTATTCTCTGAGCTCACCTTTGATTTTTTTTTAGCTTCAGTTATAGTAATTGGTACTATGAGAATTGAGGCTTGCCTGAGACTGGACTTAGAGTCACAAGCAGTCTTCCTTTTTTTTTTTTTTTGCCCTCGATGACTTCTTAGCTATGGGAGGCCTTCTAGACAGAAAGCAAGGAGGTGGTAGTGAGGAAGACTTACTGCCCATAGCAGCAGCTCTGCTCCTGTCTCCCACTGAGAAGAGCAGTGGGTAAAAGCTCCTCATTCATCTTCTAGGAAGAGCTTCAGAGCAGCCTTTGTGTTCTTCTCAGCAGGTTTGAGGGGAACAAACTCGTGTTACTTACATCACATGGAAGACTTTGATAATATATCATTCCTATTATTGGGATTTGCTCTATCCTGTATTCTTCTTGCTCTTCCAGCTGATTTCTCAAAACACGTTCTGCCTTCAGTCAATTTGGGGGACAAGTTGGAACCCAAACTAAGAATGTATCTGCTTATCATACTTAATATTGCATCTGTTTAGTTTGGAAAAATTTCAATTAAATTTCTTTTGACTGGTACCTAAAAACATACAATTGTACATGTTAATGGAATAACAGTTTTTTTGATATGGATACACTGTATAATCTTTAGTCAGGTTAAACATCTGTCTCCAAACATTTATAATTTCATTATGTATGGTAAAAACTTTAAAAATTCTATGTTCTGGCTAAATTGAGCAATCACTGGGCTAGGTTTAGGTGTGTAAAAGAGGATTAAGTGTGTTACTAGTTGAGAGGGGCTGGATAGAGCATCAACAAGCGAAGGAGACTAGTATGCCCAGTGTAATGACAGATCTGGGATGTGTGTATAGCCAAGGGAAATGGCATGGGGGACTATAGCGATGGCTCAGTGGCAGAGTTAGTGTTGTGCCCACATTGGGTGGCTCACAATTGGCTGTAATCCAGCTCCTGGTATATGACATCCTCTGGACCTCTACAGTATGTATACACAAATAAATTAAAATAATAATGATAAAATAAATAAATTAAACACAACAGGAAGAATAAATGAAGACAGTAAACACTTGTGTTGTAAATTAGGAATTAGGAGAGATGTTATGAAGATATATTTTTTATTGTTTTTTCTTTTCTTTTCATAGAATGTTGGCTCAATTAAGAAACATCAGGGAGATAAATTCAACTCAGTGGTAAGTAGATTTAATATCTCTTCTGTTTGTTTGATTTTTTTGTTTGTTTGTTTTGTTTTATTTCACTTATCCAGCCTTTTGCTTGCCTTAAACTCACTATGTAGACCAGGCTGGCGTCAAAAGAGATTGGCCTGATTCTACCTCCTAAGTACTGGGAAAAAGGCATGTACCATCATGCTTTGTTAGATCTCATTTTGTTAG
This sequence comes from Mus minutoides, assembly GCA_902729485.2. Lineage (NCBI taxonomy): Eukaryota > Metazoa > Chordata > Mammalia > Rodentia > Muridae > Mus > Mus minutoides. The sequence goes on along the minus strand of LR749681.1, from coordinate 1,217,869 downwards.
AAAGTTGTCAGTTTATTATGTTCCTTTTCTGGGTTGGCGATTTTTCTTCCATTATGACTAAACAGTTCTTAACTCTAGTGTCACCTCTGGCTTATATAGTAGCTTTTCCTAAAATTCTAATTAGCAGTCCATCAATTTGAGTGTTTTGTATTATTATGTTTGGGAAGACCTTGCTTTGGGTGGTTTTACTCTTTAACTTTGTCTTTGTAGTATATGTGTTCCCTCCTCTCAAGGATTAAGGTTCCTTTAATTCTTCTTTTAAATCAACTAGCAGCTTTCATTCCATACTATTTTATCTCAGACCTATGTAGCATTCAGGTCTGTTTTTGTATTGGCTCTGTGCCCACTTAGTTTAATTTGAGGACTAAGAATCTGGAATGATGGCTCAGGCGTGTAGTCCTAACTTCTGAGGCTGAGGCAGGAGGCTCACTTGCCTCCAGGAGGCCAGCCTAGGCAACATGAGACCTTGTCTCTAACAGAGTAAGTAAAGAAAAATCTGAATTTAGTCTGACATTTGAATTACTCTTTTTGTAGCCTTTGTCCACAAAAGTTTTGAGTGCGCATGCTATGTGGCTTCCTAGAACAAAGCACATATTTAATACTCCTTTTCTCCATTAATTATCCTGTTATAATTTTGTATCCATCTGCTCTGTGAAGACAAATTATTAGAAACTTTCAGTTTTTCAATATCATAATCAAAATACAGTGTCTTTCAGATTATATACATTAGGTAATAACATCCCATTCCATTCATTCATTATATTTCTAAATCTGGAATGGTTCTGGGAAATGCATTTTTTTAAAAAGCCATATCATCCAGGTTCTTATACACTGTCACTGAACACTTATTTGTTCAGACATGTTTGTTAATGTATGGTATGTGAGAATCATAGTTTGAATCACTGAAGTAATTCTATGCAATTGAACTTTCTATAATGATGGCAATATTATGTAACATTTGAGCCACTTTGGTATCCCTAGTAGGGAATAAGGAAATGGCATTTTAAATTTTATTTGATTTAACCTTAATATTAAGCATGTATATCTACTGGCTACCATACTGGACATCAGGTAGCAGGTTTTTAAATGGCTATCAATTTAAATGAGAGATTTTATATCCATTTTGGGGATTTTAAAATTTATCTCATCAGTATACAACTATAAGCTTAATCCCTTTTTATCAGTTACATTCCGTATTAAATGAATTGTTTATTCCTGTTGGTAAAATGTGCATTTTTATAAACATTAAGTTTTTATAAGCACAAAGTTTCCTTCTAAAATCTTTATCTAGAAATAAGCATACAAAAAAAGAGAACAGAATTCTTACTGTGTGTGTGATGGGATTCCAACCCAGGGCAGGCCATACATGGTCATGTCATTGCCTCAGATGAAAACATTGGCTGCTTCACTACTAGATAGTTTTAAAATCTTTAAGTAGTGTATAAATAGACCTATTGGTACTAGGTTTTGAGGATCTAGTTCAAATGTATATTATATGCTTTTTCAAAAATCTGTTTTATGAATCTGTGCAGTTCTAAAAAGCAACTCTAAGTACCATGTTAAAGATCTTTATTTCTGACTATTTGTAGTTAAGAAACTCTGGTTCTCTATGGACGCAGTAGGACATTCTCTAAAAAATTGTCATGAAGATAAAGAAAATATTTATAAACATTATCCAAAGAGTTACAGCATAGTGCCTGATGATTGTGTAAAGTCAGTGTAGAAACAGTTGTACTGGGGGAGGGGGGCAGCACTTACCTGTCTAGGCTCACACATTGAAGTATCATTAGGTGGGAAGCAGAGCCTTTACTGCTACATTGTATCCTGAGGCAGAAAAACAATGTTGATTGTATACACTTTACTTAAACATTGGCATTTTGTTCATAAATGATTATTTTTTTAGTAATTAGAGTATTTAAAGTATTTGCCTTGCTGAGTTTTTGTTACTTTCTTATATTTTATGCCTGAGGTCTTACTGATTTTAACTCTGGCTTAATGCTGTTTAAAAGTATTGTTTCTGTACCTAAGGCAAGAATTGTATTCATGTACAAAGAATTATTAACCAATTGGTGATCATTCTCGTTTTCTTAAGTAATTTCTCTGCTAGTTTACTCTTAGACTAGTTAGAATTTATACACAAGTTCTTAATAAAATTGGCCTTGTGAATTTTTATTAATTCAAAGTTGGCTTTCTCTCCCTGAGAGACTGTATTTTAAGTGAGTTTACGCATATATAATCGTAAACAACTTAGAACCTATAAACTAGTATTCAATTAAAACAAAATTATACTTGGAGTAGATGGGACTTTTCAGGTAGGAGAATCATAGGAAAGTTAAATGTGGTTGATCCCTGATGAACGTACGGTTAAGAAGACCTGAAAATGTCTGCAGTCATTTCCTGTTCAGAAACGCACATGGTCAGTCAGGTTCTTGACTAAGAGATAGAACTCTTAGTTGGAAATCAGAGGAAAATCTTTTACTGTTTTTAACAGCTAAGCAGACTTCACAAAACATGATTTTATAAAGATGTGGGAGTGTTTTGTTTGGTGTTCTTGGATTGTTTTGTAAAGTACCAGAGAGCCTGAGTTTAATTTGAAGTCCAGTAGACTGACAAATGTTGATATTAATAGGCTCCGTTGGGTGTATGTGGTGGTGGGAGGTATTGTTTGTCTGTGGCATGTGGAATTGTGCTGTATGGATGATCATTTGTTGGAAAAGTTGTTTGTTATATTATATGCATTCTGATTTATTTTTATGTCCATGCTGCAGCATTTAAAAATGACTACAAAACGAAGTTTGTTTGTGCGGTTGGTACCATGTCGCTGTCTACGAGGGGAAGAGGAGACAGTCACTACTCTAGATTATTCTCATTGCAGCTTGGAACAAGTTCCCAAAGAGATTTTCACCTTTGAAAAAACTTTAGAGGAGCTCTATTTAGATGCTAATCAGATTGAAGAGCTTCCAAAGGTATGTTAATACTATCAAGAATTATATTAGGTAATGTCTATACATAGCAGTTTACATTCTTATATTGTTGTATATATGTGTTCCCATTTATTGGTTTAGTCTTACTGTAAGCACAATTCAAAATTATGTAGATTTTTAAACTTTGTTCAAGTTGTGTCTTAGGGTTTCTATTCCTGCACAAACATCATGACCAAGAAGCTGTTGGGGAGGAAAGGGTTTACTCAGCTTAGACTTCCATACCAAGGAAGTCAGGACTGGAACTCAAGCAGGTCAGAAAGCAGGAGCTGATGCAGAGGCCATGGAGGGATATTCTTTTCTGGCTTGCTTCCCCTGGCTTGCTCAGCCTGCTCTCTTATAGAGCCCAAGATTACCAGCCCAGGGATGGTCCCACCTACAAGGGGCCTTTCCCCCTTGATCACTAATTGAGAAAATGCCTCACAGCTGGATCTCATGGAGGCATTTCCTCAACTGAAGCTCCTTTCTCTGTGAGAACTCCAGCTGTGTCAAGTTGACACAAAACTAGCCAGTACAAGTTGTTTAAGTACTTGTGTGGATAATTGAATTTTATATTTACTTATAACAATTAAAATAGATAATCAGTATATATGACTTCTAGAGCCATTAGATTTAACTAGACTAAGAAAAATGAACTTTTACTGTCTTATTATAATTTCTATAAGCACTTTATATGCATTGTTAAAATTGTTACTTCTGTTACCACATCATGGTTTTATGGTTCTATAACTTCTTAGAGGTGGGATTCTACTTTTTTCCATTTTGTATGGAATTGATTTGGAGACAGTACATCTCTGAAGTCTAGTAACAACTGGTAGGGGACAGATTGCTGCTATGAAGTTCTTTCTCAGATTGCCACTGTGTTTATTATTGTTATTTTAGTCAGCTCTTTTTTTTTTTCTCTTATCTGTATTTGTTTTCCTGTGTATGAAAAGGTTGCAGTAGCTTTAAATTGTTTATTAAAGTCTGTATCCCTCTGAATGACAGACAGGGTCTTACCTTGTAGACTAGTCTGTCCTTAACTCTCAGAGATCTGCCTGCCCTTGCTTTCCAAGGCTGTTGAAAGTGTACACTACCTTGCCTTTTGAAGCTGTAAATGGAGACTTGAAATTGATGGCTTAAAAAACAGGTTAGACTTTGGCATGGTGGTACCTAAATGAGAAAGAGCTCTAGTTCAAGGCCAGTCTGACCTACACAGTGAGTTCTGTCATGGCCTGGATCATATGTATAATGAGACTTTGGTTTCAAAACCAACTGACCATGGTCACCAACGAACAATTTAATATGCATTATCAGAATTCTGAAAAATAAACTGTAATTTGAACTATGAGATTTAGAAAACAAAATTACAGGATACTTAGAATTTCTGATGAAAAAGAAATAGTGGCTAGTGTGCAGTGTATAGGATAGATAAAGTAAAAAATTGTTTATCTGAAATTCACATTTAATTGGGTGTCTTGTAATTAATCAAGCAACCCTAACTGAAATGTAACAGTTATCTTGTTGCATATAGACTTTATTTAATGAAATAGTTGTTTTCAATATTTATGTTTGTGAACATTATGAATGACAGTATTCAAAAGCATTTGAAAGCCACTGCTGTCCTAGGTAATGAAGTTTTAAAAAACTTCATTGAGACAGTATCTCACTTTGTGATCTAGACAAACTTCAGACTTCATTGTAATCCTCCTGCCTTACCTTCCCAGATCTGGGGATTATAGGCCGAGCCACTATGCCTGGTTTATTCTTAATAATGTGGAGAAGTCTAGAACTTTAATATTTGTGGACCAATAAAGGTCTCCAGTTAACATGATTGTGAATCACAATGATGCTGTGATTGTAATGTATTTGTAATGTACTGTTCATTATTTTTATGTACTCAACAATCTGTTATCTTTTATGACTAGTTCTGACAGAATATGAAAAATGTAGATTAGTTATAGTAGGGTCTCAGTCTGGAGGCCTGTAAAAGAGAGATGCTGATTGTAACAGTGCAAATAACCTAACATGTACCTAACTCAGACCTAACAATTACACATTTTTCAAGGGATGCTCTTCAATATGGCTTTCTTTTGGGAATAAGCTTGATTGAAAGACAAGCTCCCGAGCTTACAATATGTAACAGCCACTTACCCTTTGACAGTTTCAACTGAGAACATAGTCATATATATTTAATATTGACAGTATTTATTGGATTAAAAATTAGTCCATTAAAAACAATGAATTTATGAAATTTTTGGGCAAATGGATGTATCTGGAGGATATCATCCTTAGTGAGGTAACCCAATCACAAAAGAACTCACATAACATGTACTCACTGATAAGTGGATATTAGCCCAGAAACTTAGATTACCCAAGATACAATTTGCAAAACACATGAAAAGAAGAATGAAGACCAAAGTGTGGACACTTCGCCCCTTCTTAGAATTAGGAACAAAGCACACATTGAAGGAGTTACAGAGATCAAGTGTGGAGCTGAGACAAAAGGATGGACCAACCAGTGACTGCTGCAGCCTGGGATTCATCCCATAATCAGCCACCAAACACAGACACTATTGCATACGCCAGCAAGATATTACTGAAAGGGAGGGCCCTGATATAGCTGTCTCGTGTGAGGCTATACCAGTGCCTGGCAAACACAGAAGTGGATGCTCACAGTCAGCTATTAGATGGAACACAGGGTTCCCAATGGAGGAGCTAGAGAAAGTACCCAAGGAGCTGAAGGGGTCTCCAACCCTATAGGTGGAACAACAATATGAACTAACCAGTACCCCCAGAGCTTGTGTCTTTAGCTGCATATGTAGCAGAAGATGGCCTAGTCGGCCATCATTGGGAAGAGCGGCCCCTTGGTCATGCAAACTTTATATGCCCCAATACAGGGGAATGCCAGGGCCAAGATGTGGGAATGGGTGGGTAGGGGAGTAGGGTGGGGGATGGGGAAGGGTATAGGGGACTTTCAGAATAGCATTTAAAATGTAAATGAAGAAAATATCTAATAAAAATTGGAAAAAAATTAGTCCATGCAATACCCAAAGAAATGTGAAAGATAATCAGAATCCTTTTTCTCTTTTTTTTCCCTAGCAACTTTTTAATTGTCAGTCTCTACATAAACTAAGTTTGCCAGACAATGATTTAACAACATTACCAGCCTCCATTGCAAATCTTATTAATCTCAGGGAACTGGATGTCAGCAAAAATGGTAAGTCCTCGAAATTCTTATACTTGGAGATATATTTCATTGGTACGATTTCTGTTTTCCAAATGTTTAAAAGTCAGATTGCAAAATATTAGTGTCATAGAATCTATTCTACATATATATATATAAATATTTTCCCATTTCAAAAGTTTTATAATACAGTAAAATTGAGCATCATATCCTCACCTTAGAATTTATTTATAAATATAAAGTTTATGATATCTCAAAACACCTGGGGGAAAAAGTAGATTTTAAATATATTAATTATTACAGTCCACATTGGGCATTGGGCCTCTCAGATTTATCTCTCTCAACTGAAAGTTTGTACCTGGATCAACATCTTAATTGTCCTGCTTCCTTCACCCTGCCTAGCTTCTGCTAATTACTATTTTACGTACTGTTTCTGAGTTTGCCTTTTAATATTCAGTGTTGGGGATCATGGGATATTTATTCTCTTGTTCCTGATTTATTTTACTTAATATGATGTCCTTTAGGTTCTTCCATCCTATTATAAAGGACTAGGTCTTCGTTTTTAAAATGAAGAGTATTTCACTGTACATATATACTGTTTCCTTTATTGACTCATTTATTCATGGAGGCTTAGGTTATCCCCACACCTTAGCCTTTGTAAACAGTACTGCCCTGAGTACAGGAGTGCAGACCTTTCTTCTTTCTCTTTCCCTTAGAAGCCCCATGGCTTGCAAACATTTCTCCCACTCAGATAAATATTCACTCTATCCATTGCTTGTTTGGTTGTGCACAGCTTTCTAGTTTTATATAACTGGTTTACTTTTGTATTTGTTGTCTATCTTTTTAGTATATATTTTTAGAAAATCATTGTCTGGGCTTCCTCTCCTTCTTAATAAGTAGGTTCCCAGTTATCTGGTCTCGTCCTTTGAATCCTTTGGTCTCTCCAGGAACATCTGCTTTCTCCATTCCCATCACATAGACCCTCCTCTCCATGGCATTTGTTTGTTATACCAGCACCAGATTCTTTCATTAGTAGAGCTTTCAAGTAGATTTTGAAGTTAAATGATAGGAGGTCCATAGCTTTGTTCTTTTTAGTTAAGATTGCTGTTGCTTCGTAGTATTTTGTAATTTTCTGTTAGGATTATTTTCTTCTGTTTTGTGGAAAATGTCATTAGAATTTTGTTAGTAGATTGGATCAACAGGACACTAGATGGTTAGGACATTTTAACAGTTCTGCTTCTTCTAATCTGGAAATACGGGGTGTCGTCGTTCTTTCTACTTATTTATAGTTCTAGTTTGTTTCATCAGAGCTCTGTTGTTTTCAGTGGACTTAGGTTTTTTGTTAATTATCTCATGGGATTGCTTTAAAAGAAAAGAGTTATTATTTTTAGCATAAATACATATAACTGAGTTCTAAATGTTCCATCTTAATATGGATACTTTTTTTGTTGCCTGATTATTCTAGTTAGGACTTAGTACGGCTATGATAAGTAGCTTAGTGATCATATATTTACTTACAACTTCTCTGAGAAATACATCACAGGTAATTTTGTTGTAATGAGCATTATAGAATGTGGTCTTTTTAAAATAATGTTTTATTTTTTTTGAAATTATAATTATATAAGTTTTTCATTCCAGCCCCAGCCCTATATCTCTTCCCTCACAAATTCATGGCCTCTTTTTCTTAATTGTTCTTACATTAAATACATGACTTCAGGGATGACCATTTAGTATTGGGTAATCAATTTGGCTGTTCTTCCTTGGGAATACTATTTCTCCCACTCTCTATATTTCTTAATTGTTTGTAATGTGCATGTGTATTTGTGTGTGTGTGTTTTAGGGGATTGTGACAGGGTCTCTTTACATAGTCTTGGCTGTCCTGGCATTGACTGTGTAGACAGATTGGCCTCAAACTCACAGAGATCCACATGCCTCTTTCTCCCAAGTGCTGGCTGGGATCAAAGGCCTGTGCCATCATACTTGACACCTGTAGTTCTTTGTCTAGGGTTGAGGTCTCACTTTTGTTTGTTTGTTTGTTTTTCCCTTTTGTGTTAGCATGCTTATTGGGGATGGTGGTGTTCAGATCTTGTCTGGGCAGCCACATTGAGAGTTTATGGGTGTAGTTGCTTTTCCATGTCTAGGAGTCAGATCTTGTGTTAGGTAACTCTGTTAGCTCTCTGGCTCTTACAGTCATTCTGCCTCTCTTCTGCAATGAGTGATCCCTGAGCTCTCAGTGCGGGACTTGTGTTGTAGGTGTATACATTGTAACCAGGCACCACACGATCGCCTTTTCTTTACATTTTCTTCAGTTGTGGGTTTTCTATAATGGTCTCTTGCAAAGAGAAACTTCTTTTGATGAGGAGTGAGGACTGTACTAACCTATAGGCATAGAGACAAATATTTAGAGTATAGTTGGAAATCATGCTGGGTTATTAAAGTGGCAGGTGTTGATTCTCCTTCACGATCCATGACTTAACTAGCCCTGAGTAGTTGGCTGGCTTTCCTTTATCTTGTTGAGCAGGTCCAAGGAGAGAGTCCATATCACTGAGGTATAAGTGATATCACTACGGCACCCTTACGGTTATTGCCTTGGTGGTTGATCTAATCAAGAAGGTAAATGTGGAGTGTGTGGGAATACTACTTGGATTATAACACAGTAGATGCTTTCTTAGTAAGTAGGAGGAAGTTCTGTGCTAAGTTTTCACTACAGTCACAAGATACCCGAGGAAATACTGTCATAAGGATCAAAGATTTATACTGATGCAGTTCTACAGTTTGGAATATATATACATGGTTTCTTGCCTGATTACTTTCGGATGGTGGTGGCATAGTGTAGCAGGAACATGTGTTGGGAATCCCAACATCCCTTGGCAGCCAGCAAGCAAACAGAGGAAGGAAGGCTGGTGTTATATTTCTTTCAACTGTGCCCTAACCACCTGGCTTTTTTTTTCACCAGGCTTTACCTATCTAAAGGTTCTACTAACAACCATAAAGGCTGTCAATAAAACTTTTAATATATAGGTCTGTGGAAATATGCTTGAGTCTGGCGCCTTAGACCACTCGGCCATCCTGACATGCTAGGTCTGTGGAAATATTTCAGGCCCAAATAACAAGTTTTCTTTAAAATTATTACAGAAAGTAACAGTATGTAACACCATAGATATCTAAAGCAGTGTCTCAGTCAGGGTTTCTATTCCTGCACAAACATTATGACCAAGAAGCAAGTTGGGGAGGAAAGGGTTTATTCAGCTTACACTTCCATACTGCTGCTCATCACTGAAGGAAGTCAGGACTGGAACTCAAGCAGGTCAAAAAGCAGGAGCTGATGCAGAAGCCATGGAGGGATGTTCTTTACTGGCTTGCTTCCCCTAGCTTGCTCTGCCTGCTCTCTTATAGAACCAAGACTACCAGCCCAGAGGTGGCACCACCCATAAGGGGACCTCTCCCCTTAATCACTAATTGAGAAAATGCCTTACAGTTGGATCTCATGGAGGCACTTCCCCAACTGAAACTCCTTTCTCTTTGATAACTCCAGCTGTGTCAAGTTGACACAAAACTAGCCAGTACAACCAGTAACATTGATCTAAAATTATATGCTATTTGTAATTGTCAGGCTAGAGTTTTCTCTGACTGGTAGCACAGGTTAGTTTACAGCACTATCTCCACATATATACAAGTAACATATTATATTCAGACACTGAAGCCTACTAGAGCATTGAGAGCAGAGATTTTCTCAACTTCTTGGTAATTGATTACTATTGCTTGTGTGGTTGATAGTTGACGTTAACGGAAACATCTTGTGGTGCATGCCTATGCTATGCTGAGTAGACATAGCGGCAGTAGAAGCTTTGTCTTGGTTTTGATTGTCGGAGGAAAGCTTTGGACTTTTAATTGTTGAATATGTGAATATGCTGTTGTGATTTTATGGGTCTTTTTTATGTTGAAAAATAGAACTTCTATCCATAATTTGGGTGACTATTTTTGAAGTCACAAAAAATGCTAATTGTTACTGCCTTTGAAAGATTTTTCCTTGCACATTCTACTGAGGCATAGATTCCTGAATAATGAATTATTAATAGGTAAGGAAATTTTGTTTAGCTTTCTGTACCTATCACATAAGGCAGTATTTTAAATTTTTATAACTTTCATAGAGATGGGGGAGAAGAAAAAGTGAGCTCTTAAAATTTTTAAATGAGCATATATTTTCCAGTTACAAAAAAGAATGAATCACATGAGAATAACTTTTCAATGCCCTACCCCAAATACAGGATTCAGTCAGCACTAAACAAGAAATAGTTTTAAAGTATTTCTTTTCAACACTTAGAAAAATATCTTTAGAAACAAATTTTACCAAATGAGTACAGCAGTGCCCACAGACAGTACACAGTAATTATATTTCATTGCCCTAGTTCCAAGATCACTCTTTGTTTTGATAGGAGTATGTAGATGTAGACATTCTTTGTATTGGCTCTCATAAATGTTAGGACTTACTGTGCTTTATTTTAGGATGAATTAGAATCAGCATTTATCTTGTATTCACATTTAACAGTTAACTTTGGCAAGTTAGGAATTAAGTATTTACCTATACACACACAAAAAAAAAGAAAGAAAAAGAAAGGGAAAAAGAAAAAACAACTTTGAAGTAAAAATATATTTTTACTTTATGTAAATATTCATTTATTTACTAAATTCAAGCTACATAAATCATTCTACATGTAGTCCATATGCATAATCCATATAAAGCACTTAGGTTCTGACATAGCAAAAGTGATTATTATTATATTGTTTTCAGTAATAAATCTGACATAGCAAAAGTGATTGCTATTACATTGTTTTCAGTAATAAATCTATTTTAAGGCTTTGACTTACTCATTCACCTTAGGTTTAGGTGAAGTTTCTAGTGGTTAAATGCCCTGCAGTATAGCCAGTAAATTTAAGCTGTGTCTTACTTATTGTAGTACTTTGAGGAACACCATGACCAAGCCACCTTATAAAAGGCAGTATTTAATTGGAGGTTTGATCATGGCAGGGAACTTGGAGGCATGTAAGCAGTCAGGACTCTGGAATAGTAGCTGAGAGCTTTACATCCTGGTTCTCAGACAGCAGGCAGATAGAGTAACACTGGGCCCTCAGTGAGCTTTTAAAACCTCAAAGCCCACCCCAATATCTCCTCCAAGAAGACCTTACCATTTCAAGTCCTTCCACTAACTGGGGACCAGACATTCAGACATTTGATTTGCCTCTTAGAGCCAATCTCATTCAAACCATCATAAGCTGTAAAGAAAATATTTGTCTGTGTTGAGGAATAGATCAGTCAGTAAACTGCTTGCTTCACAAGCATACAGTTCCATCCCCAGTACCTTTGTAAAAAAAGCCTGCTCCTGTGGTGTAAGTCCCAACACTGGGGAGGCACAAGTTTGCTAGCCAGTTGGGTCACTGGTGCTCACTGGCTAGCAAACTTAGTGGCAAGCTCTAGGTCCCAGAGGGAGACTTTGTCTAAACAAAACAAAACAGGCAACACACACTCATGTCCACACCCAGAGTGGGCACAAACCCACACCCACGGTGGACACACACCTACACCTACACCCAGAGTGGAGTGCTATTAACTGTTTGCTATAGAATCATTTATCTTTATGGCCCAAACTTTAATGTTCCTTCTTTTTTTAAAAAAAAAAAAAAAGTATTTTTTATTACTTCCTTTTTTCTTTTTTAAAATTATTATTACTCTTTTTTACAGTCCAGTTGTTATCTCCCTCCTGATCCACCCTCCCAACAGTTCCTCATCCCATTTTTCTTCCCCTTCCCTCTCCCCTCCTCCACCCCATCACCTGTCTCCAAGAGGACCCTCTCCCCTCCAATCCCACCAGACCTCTTCACTCCCTGGGGCCTCAAGTCTCTTCTCTCACTGAGGCCAGACTAGGCAGTCCTCTGCTGTATATGTGTGTCAAGGGCCTCCTCATATTAGCTAGTGGCTCAGTGTTTGAGAGATCTCATGGGTCCAGGTTAGTTGAGACTGCTCATCTTCCTATGGGGTCGCCCTCCTCCTTAGATTCTTCTAGCCTTTTACTGATTCAACCACAGGGGTCCCGGGCTTCTGTCCATTGGTTGGGTATAAGTATCTGCATCTGACTCTTTCAGCTGCTTGTTGGGCCTCTCGGAGGGCAGCCATGCTAGGCTCCTGTCTGTAAGCACGCCATCCATACCATCAGTAATAGTATCAGGCCATGGAGCCTCCCCTTGAGCTAGATCCCAGTTTGGGCTGGTCACTGGATCTCCTTTCCCTCAGTCTCTTCTCCATTTTTGTCCCTGAAGTTCTTTTAGACAGGAACAATTCTGGGTCAGAGTTTTTGACTGTGGGATGGCAACCCCATCCCTCCACTTGATGCCTTGTCTTTCTACTGGAGGTGGACTCTACAAGTTTACAAGTTTCTTCTCCCCACTCTTGGTCATTTCATCTAAGGACTTCAAGCATGTGGCAAGTCCTACATCTTCCTCTTGAGGCTAGGGTCACAGGTGTCTGGCTCTGTTCCAAGCCCTCTCCTTTTCATCTTTAACTGATGCCTGAATGAAGCTACTGTTTATTGTTGGTGAATAAAGTTGAGGAAGAGATGAGACTGTGAAAATGTTAGATCTGTTTCCTTGCTTAATAAATTCTAGTATTTTGATTCCTTATGCTCATCATTGTAAGTGATGTAATTATGAATTTTGTATATGGGTGCCTAGGTGATTTTTTTTTTGATAAGCCTGTAGTATTTAACCCTAATGTGTTGCTTAGGGTTATTTACAAGTCCATTTTATTAAGAAGACAACATGTATTTTGGGGTAAACCAGTGTGGCTGGTTGTGAAGAATTTGAATTTTGTTAGTTGAACTTTTGATTACATGATATTTTGTATAAATGAAAGGTTAGTATGTATCCTAGGTTGCTTTCTATTACTTTGATAATTACTGTGACCAAAAGGAAATTTTCAGTTTAACCCATCATCAGAGGAACCTGGAGACAGGAACTGAAGCAGAGACTATGGAGGATGGCTGCTATCTGACTTGCTCAGCCTTCTTTTTTATATACCCCAGGACTACCTGTGCAAGGGCAGCACTGCCCACAGTGGGCCTGGGCCTATCATGTCAATCATTAAGAAAATGCCCACAGACACACCAGTAGGCCAATCTGGTGGAGACAGTTTCTTAATTGTGAGGTTACCTCTTTCCACATGAGACTCTAGTTTGTGTAAAGTTGATAAACACTAGCCAGCACATTATGTTAAGTAACTATGGTTTTTATTAAATCTTAAAGCTATTAAAATTTTATTTAGGGCTTACTTGATCACCAAGATAGATATAGATATATTTTATATTTTGATTTTTTTTTGTCTGTTTTAACACACTAAATCTTGGATAAGAAGTTCTAAACTTCTATATGTAAGATACAGTGTTCTTTTAACTTTTATATCAGTTAACTTTAATATTTGAGATATATCTTAACATACCAGGTACCATTTTGAGTTTGTTAGCTCTTATTCCCTATTTGGAAAGATTCAGAAAACATTGGCTGATACTTCTGCAAGTACTATTTATTTATTTAAAAAACAAAGATTTTAGACATTTATCATCAAAATTGTTGGTCTTTTACATAGTTTTTTTTCTGTTTCAGTTGTCCAAGTAGTATGGTTCATGATTAAAGTACTTGGGAGATGGCTTAGTTAGGTAACGTGCTTGCTCTGCATGAGGACTATCAGTTTGTACAGGACACATTTAAACTAGAAAGGAGACTCATATAATTAAAGAATTTGAGCTGTTAGAGAGCAAAACCCTATACATGACAGTTTAATTGAATCTCATAGTATATTAAGACTTAAAGGATTTGGACTTTAGATTTCCATTTACCTGGTAATTTAGCGAGGGTCTAAGAAAAAGATTGTTTTCTTAGTGAAATGCTACCAGGAATAATGCTGTGATAGGCTAATTTTGTCTTAAACTTTACTGTAGGACAGACTGCGATAAGGATAAAGCTATCACTGGTTAAGATACAGTAATCATGTCTTAACTGAAGTATGCGAGGCTTGATACTTCTTAGTGTGACTTAGACTGCAATCGTGCTTCGTCCTTGTTTGGAATTGTTTGTAGATTTGTTTCTGTCTTGTTGTGTCATGGTTAAAGAGTAGCCTAGTCTTATAATGATGACCTGTGAAGTAGTTTAGCAGAACATTAATTTCTCTTTCTGAATACCTGGCTAGTTTTAATATGACCAACATCTGTTGATGGTTGAAACTATAAGAGAATTAAGTAGGTTGTGACAGAATTCCAATTTTTTTTGTACTTATAAGAGCAAAATGAGCTGACTCTGTATGTCATTGGTAGTGGGGCATCCCTATAGCAGCTAGGCAATTCTATACAAGACCTCTACTCATGTGAAGCCCCTTGGTTCTTCAATGTATCCCACAAAGGAATTTCATTCAGAACAACTTAGTATGAAGAGAAAAGTTAGAGTTTATTAAGAAGAAATTGGTAGCCCGGTGGTTGTGGTGCATACCTTTAGTCCCACACTTGGAAGGAAGAGGAATTCAGATCTCTTGAGTTTCAGACCATGGAAGACTTCACAGAGAAACCCTGGGGGCAGGGTGGTTAAACCTAGATTCAAGCACACTGATTAAAAGAAAGAGAAGCACTCAGAAAAGATGGAGTATACTCAAATATGGATATAGGTTTCCCCAGAACCTTTAATTGCACTAGCAATTGCCAAATACATAAAATGTCAGTGACTTCTGAAGTTTTACTTCAAAAGGTTTCAGAGGGACACCCCCCCTTATTTTATTGTGCATTTGTGTATATATGTTCATGTGCATGTATATGTGGAGATCAGTGTCAGATATCTTCAGCCATTGTCTTCTAATCTTATTTTATGAAAACAGGGTCTCTTCTGTAGCCTTGGCTTCCTTGGAACTTATGTAGTCCAGGCTAGCTTGGAACTCAGAAATCTGTCTGCTTCTGCCTCCTTGAGTTCTAGGAATAAAGGTGTGTGTCAACACACTTGGCTCTGTCTTTTATTTTTTGAGACACCTTCTCCAACTGAACTGATGTGGCTAGACTGGCTGGCCAACAAACACCAAGGGTCTTCTTAGCTCCTGCTCTCCAGCAAAGGATTATAGGTATGCATACAGGGTTTTTTGTTTGTTTTACTGTTTATTTGGGAAATCTGAACTCCAGCCTTTGTGCTTATGTGGCAAATGAACCATCTTCCAATTCTCCCCTCCTTTTCCGTATGTAAGATCCCAGGGTGGTTTCTGAAGTGCCTTGGATAGAGTATCTGATCAGGCAAAGCTATGGGGCAAAAAGGTTGCACAAGGGTGTTAAGACATGTCTTTTAAGCAGGCATGGTCCCTCCCTCATACCTGTACTCTCAGCACTTGGAAAGCTGAGATATGAGGACTTTATGGTTTCTAAGCCAGTCTGGACTTAACAGTGAGTCTTGGACAGCTTAAATTGTCTCAGAGTGCGACCATTCCTTAAGAACAAACCAACAAAATACACACAGAGAAAGGACACATCTTTTACTATAGTGGGCTTCCTTGTGAGACTCCAAGGTTTTTTTTAAGGTTTATAGGTGTGAAAAGACAAAGGTCATACTTGGTTATATATTTTTAGTCTGTAAGCATGATTTATTGATATTTTAGTATTCTTACTTGAAATATCTTTATAAAAGAAGTTTTGACTATGTTGCTAGCTAATACAGCAAATCTTGTGTTAGAATTTTTGACTTACAGCTGGTTAAAATCTCGACTATAGAAATGACAGACTACAGAAAAGTAAAAGTGATCATTGTCTAAATGTAGTAATTGAGAAAGAGATATTTGACATTTTGAAAAGCTGTGGCTTCTCTCCTTTTTCACCTAAAATTTCCCCATTTTTCTCTTCCCCTCAGACAAGATAACACATGTACTGTGAGTTAAGCCTCTTTGGGAATACTACTAGAAAAAGTAAGGTTTATCATGTTGGTTTGACCAGAAGGAGAAAATAGCTAGTGTATTAAATTGTGTAAGATTCTAGTATGCATAGCATACATTTGTGATGAACACACAGATAGTAAGGACAGAATAATGAGCTAAATGAAAGTATATAGGAATAAAGAAGGAAGCTGTAATTTGGAGAAACAGTAAGCGGAGTGCCTCCTGAGCATTTGTATGCACATTGATTTTAGGCTTAACTATGTATATAAAGAGTCTGAACACATGGTGGGAAAACCAAGCAATTCAAATGGAGTTTTAGTTTTTGGAGATAGTAGTAGTGCAGAGGCTGTAGGCAAACTATGGACATCTGTTCTTAAAGGTAGAGTCAGCATTTCATGATGCCTTTTAAATGGGATATGGTCCCTCATGCCTGTAATCTCAGCATTTGGGAAGCTGAGACATGAGGACTGCATGGTTTCTAAGCCAGTCTGGGCTTCACAGTGAGTCCAGGACAGCTTAAAATACAGAGTGAGACCATTCCTTAAGAATAGCCGAACAAGCCGGGTGTGGTGGAGCATGCCTTTAATCCCAGCACTTGGGAGGCAGAGGCAGGTGGATTTCTGAGTTCGAGGGCAGCCTGGTCTATAAAGTGAGTTTCAGGACAACCAGGGCTATACAGAGAAACCCTGTCTCGAAAAACCAAAAACAAACAAACAAACAAAAGAATAGCCAAACAAACAAAACAGAGACTCACATGTGAATGTGAGAAGAAGTATAAATGATCTTGTTGATTTTATCATGCAACTGGAAAATTGGGAGTGTTGTTAGCTGAGATGGAGGGATTGGTAGGCACTGCATTTTCAAGGGACAAGTCAGGAATGGTTTTCAATTAATTTACTAAGTAACAGGTTTCCTTATATCATTTTCATAAATCCTTTTGTTTTGGTTGATTCCCCCACCTTAAGATACCTTCTTATCTCTTTGCCTGTCCTTCTCCCCATCTATATTCTGCCGTCCACACTGTTCTGATTATCTCTTGTTCTGTTGCCTTGCTAGGTGAGGGCCCCCTTCGTTCTAGTTTCTTGCCCTATTCCCATATTTACTTCCACTTAGATATACGGGTTTCACAATTAGAAGCTAGGGTTTAGCAGGTTGTAGCAGCTCATAGAATATGTGGCTTAGAATATGCTGAAGAGGAGGAAATAGGAGGCTCGTGAATTAGGCCTGCCTAGGCTGGAGAGATGGCTCATTCTGGACCAGTCTTACAACTACTTTTAACTGCAATCCCCGGGAACCTCTGGCCTATAAGCACTAGGCATGTGTGTGGTATACAGCTATACGAGCAGGGGAAAGAAACATGCATTCACACAAAAGTAAAAAGGACACTTAAAAGAAAGCTGGTAGTTGATTATGAGAGAGAACAGACATTACTTGTCTTCCAGAGTCTGGGTTACATCACTTAATGGTTTCTAGTTCTTCCCATTTCCTGCAGATTTTATAACTTCATTTTGTTTTGTGGCTGAATACAATACCTTTGTGTCTATGTCCCACATTGTTATCATCCATCTGCTGATGGGCATCTGAGCTGATTTTGTTTCTGTTCTACTGTTAAAAGATGAGTGATAGGTAGCACTGAAGCAAGGCAAAGGAACACCTGTTTGAATGTCCCTACTGTGTGACACGAGAGCAAATGCTATGGGAGTCACCAGCCACTTACTGCATAGATTTAAAGCCCTCTAACAGGATGGCACTCATATTGAGCACCATTAACTGGGCCAAAGGCTGTCCTAGGGAATAGCTTACTACTGTTATTCTGCTCAGTGGTCAAAGTCATAAACTGCTCCCTAAGTTCTTTTCTCTATACCCATAAGTTAGCACCTCTCTCAGCTTCCGTCAGAGAATCTTCTTCTTGCAGAAGATGGTGATGAATACAGACTCACAGCTAGTCAATAGTTGTAGATAATGAGACTGTGGAGAGCTCATCTCTAAATGGGACACTTATATCACAAGGCTGGAAGATCATGTGGAAGAAGAGAAAGAAAGATTCTAAGAGCCTGGGGTAGTATACAACCGCAGCAAGACAGTATTTGCCAGACGCAACAGAGCTGTGACTTCATGCACAAGACCTGCACAAGACCAGTCAGTCAAAAATCCCAACATGGGAAGGTGAGGAGCTCATGAGGTCTGGCCCCTGGCTGAAGAGCTGATGGCAACTGATGACTGCTGAGGGAGGAGGGGCTGATTTTCTTCAGGGATGAAGCACTGAGAGGCTATTCATGGTCCAGTAGGTGACCCTACTCCGTATGCACATAGGCAACATCAAGAAGACTTGATGAGTTTGAAAAAAAAAAAAAAAAGCACAAGAAGTTGAAAGGGAAAAGCAAGGGTGAGAAATAGGGGGAATGTGAAGGGAAGGGGTGAGGAATGACTAAAACACGTTGTATGTATGCATGTCAACTAATAAAAAAGGTTTAAAAATTAAAAAAAAAAAAAAAGAAAAGATGAGTGATAAGTAAAGAACCCCGTGGGTATGTGCCCTAGGCTGTGTCGCAGAGTTGTGTGATAATTTTGTTTTCAGTGTTTTGAGAAGCCTCTATACTGATTACTGTAGTGACTATATCAGTGAATACATTTATTATTCCTTTCCCTCATACCCTCACATGTATTTATTTTCTTGATGGTAGGTCATTCTGACTAGGGTGAGCTAGATCTCAAAGTAGTTGTAATGTATGTTTCTCTGATGGGCATCTGCATTTCCTTTTAGAATTATTTGTTAAGTTCATTGACCTACTTACTGAGTGCAGGTTTGTGGGTTATGTGTGTATATGTGTTTAATTTTCACAATTCTTTATACATTCTACTTATTAACTCCTTGGCTGAAGTATAGCTGATGAAGATTTCTATTTTCTAGGCTATCTTAGGAACTCAGGCTTTTTATTTGCTTGCTTGCTTTCTTGTTTAAGATGCCAATTTCTCATCAGTTATTTTTAAGTATGGAGTTAAGTTATAAAAACAGTTCTAGATGTATGCATTTGGGAATTGTGACCATATAGATACTATATAATGACTAAGGTTAGGCAGATTCACTAAGGTCATAAGCATGGGGGATAAGCCCAAAGAATGAGGCCTACCTTACAACCTATTAGGAGATCTGAAAGAGTAGGAAAACGAACAAAAGATGATGAGAATGAACCCTAGTGAAGTATGGTAGAATCATTTTCTTTTCCACATGTGTGGGGGGGGGGTGCTGTTTTTCTGACTGTATTTATACACATGCTTGTGTGGGGGCCATAGATTGAAGTCAGATAGTGTTCTCAGTTGCTGTCTACTTATTTCTTTGAAATAAGGTGATGAACTGAGCCTGGAACTGACTGATTTGGCTAAAATAGCTAGTTAGGAAGCCTTTAGCTTCTTCCTGTCTCTGCCTCCCCAGAGCTGGGGTTACAGGCATGTAGTTCCATGCCCAGCTATTTTGCATGAGTGCTGGAGATCAAAATTCAGGCCCTCATTCTTAAACCATAAGCACTTTACTGACTGAGCCATCTCCCCAGACCACTCACTACATGTTGATAAAGTCCAGGTATTTGTAGTTCATAACCTGTCTTCCACTTTGTGTTTGGTATGTTTTTGCTGAATAATAAAATAAAGATGTGTTTGAATTTGAGGTACCTGAACAAAACCTAGTATTTAAAAAGTATTCTGTGAAGTTTAGAAAAAGGAAGGAATAATAGAAAACTAAAAAGAGCTCTTACTTTGTGTATTTTTGTAGAGTTTAGCATAGTTCTAATTTTATTACAGCATTACCAGTACTTACATAGAATGTTTTTACCATCCTCTAGAGAATTCTGTACCCTTGTCTAGTAGCTCCTAGGCTCTGGTGTAACTTTCTTCTGTGGAGATGTGGACAACATTTTTGTTGTTCTTGTTGTTTGTTTGTTTTTCCACATTAGATAGAGCATCAAGGACAGATCAAAGAAGTTATTCCAAGGTCTAATGTTCTGAGGCAGTGCATTTATTGGGGTTGCTTATAGAAGTATGGATACAAGGGCAACTGCATCATCAAGAAGCTGGTGACAGGTGATGAAAGGGTTATCACCCAGCCTCCTGCCCAGCTTGTAGAGAAACTGCACTGGAGTCTCCTCTTCCCCAGTGATTATTTACTATTCTTACACAATCTTGTGGAGAAACTATGAGACTCTTCAAAGTTTGGTGAGGCTTCTAAGTCTATGAGCTTCAATTGAAAGTTTCAATTTGGAGGGAATAGCTACACAACACCAGGCATCCTCATATTTGCTTTGCTTTGTTTCTGCAGATAACAAAAAATGTTTATTGTGGATTGTTCAAATCAATGAAACCATACATTATATGGCCTTTTGGCTGCTTTCTCTTAGTATAATATTTTCAGGACTCATTCATGGTATACCATATATTGATATTCCATAGTGTGACTATACTATATTCTGTTTATTATGCTTATATATTGAGTTGTTATTGATGGACATTGGGCTATTATAAATAACATGAGTGTTCATGTACAGCATTTTATTTAAACATGTTTTACGTGCTCTTATATACATACCTAGTAGTAGAGGGTTGCTGGGTCATTTGTAATTCTGGATATATAACATTTTGAGGAACCATAAGGTTATTTTCCACTGTGGCTATATGCTCTTACCAGTAATATTTATTCTCACCATCCATACCTGAACTTGTTACTTTCATGTGCTATATTTAGTCAGGTCTCTTAAGACAGATTTCTCCACCTAGTTTCTCAGTCTTCCCCTTCTTGATAATTAACTTTTACCATTTCTTTAATAGTACTTTTAATGAGTTTGTTTGATACTTCCCATCATTTAAATTCAAGTTGTATGCTTTTGCCCTATGATGAGGCTAACTGGTAACTAACTCCTAGTGACTCTAAAGCAGTGTTTTTAACCTGGGGATTGCAATCCCATAGGTGTTGCATATCAGAGAGCCTGCATATCAGATATATATATATATATATATATATATATATATATATATATATATATATATATATATATATATATATATATATATATATATTGCAGTTCATTACAGTAGCAGGTTTACAGCTATGAAATAGTAATGAAATAATCTTATGATCAGGGGTCACCACAACCTGAGGAACTGGTGTTAAAGGGTCGCAGTATTAGGAAGGCTGAGAACCATTGCCCTACAGCATGTCATTTAGGTGGTACTCATCAGGTTCACTTAGTCCTTGTTCTTCTAGAAGTAGCTTGCAAGAGCAATCTCTCTGACAATATTATTGTGACACTTCTTAATCTGCCAATTTTTGGCATCTGTGGGTGATTTGTTTTCCTTAATGGTGCTGGGGATTAAACCCATTAGTGCACATGTTAAGTACACTTTCTACCACACCCGCTTTATTAATGAGGTTTGACCAAAGTAATTTGCTAGATGTAGATTTTTGCATCATTCATTTTATCACATGGAACTTTGTGCTTAGTGTTACAGCAAGTGTTTTATTTTTAATGTAGAATCTTTTTGTGATGAAACTGATATCTTAAATAACCCTATAGTGGCAACTTTATTGGATAATGATTTTGTGTTAATGATTGAAACTATATAAAATTCATTCATTCTTTTCAGAAGTTTCCTGATCAGTGTGCATTCAGAGTAGAGTGATGTTAGTACTTAGAACTACTCTGCGGTCTGCTTCCATGTCACAGATGGTTTGTTCCTATATTTAGGTGTGATAAGCTAAGGAAATGATTGTGGGCTTAGAATTCCCTAACAAAATTTGATAATAATTTAAAGGTCTATTTCAAGTACCCAGGTGTATAGCAGATTGGGAATTAAAAAGAAACTCTTTACCTTATTTGGTCCGAAGAACATGCAGAAAAAAAAATAATAAAAGCAATTTTCTTTTTACCTAAGGGAAAAAACAGAATGTTAAATGTGTCTTTATCATTTATTAACCAGTTCATACAAAAAAAAGGTACTAATTTCCAGAAGTGCTAAGAAAGGGAAGGGAAACTAATTAAAGTAGTTAGCAGTTATAAAGAGGCAAATGAAAGAAAGTTAAAAGGGAGCCGATTGCTGTGGGAGTGGCCTGAATCACACTGCTGTGTCAGTTTCCTGGTATTTACTTTTTGAATCTCCACAACGACTATTATTATTATGGCCTTCGTAATGCACCTCTTTATCAAGACTGATGTATCTCTAATATATTCTATTAATTTGATTGTTTTCTAGGAATACAAGAATTTCCAGAAAATATTAAAAATTGTAAAGTTTTGACAATTGTGGAGGCCAGTGTAAACCCTATTTCTAAGTAAGTCTTTCAGCTGACTTATAAGCTACCTGTTTACCATAACAATTATAGAGCAATAACAATCTTGTAATATATAGAATATTTCTTTAGCTACTTTAAGAAAAAAATTATATCAGTCTTAAAGTTATACAGAGATTCATATTTGTTTGTTTTGTGTGTGGATATGTGTGTGTGAATGAATGTATATGAATGAGTGTTAGGTCTGCATGTATGTCTGTATACCACATGTGTGTACTCTCTTATACACACTGTGTGAGTGTGACAGAGAGAGAGAGTGAGTGAGTGTGAGTGTGTGTGTGTGTGTGTGTGTGTGTGTGTGTGTGTGTGTATAGGTGCATGAGAGATGGGTGGGTGTTGCTTGCATGTATGTCTCTGTACCATGTACGTGCATGGTACCTGAAGAGACTAGAAGATGGCTTTGCATCCCTGGAACTGAAGCAAAGACACTTGAGAGCCATCTGTTTGTTCTGGGAATCAAACCTGGATTCTCCAGAAGAGCAGCCAGTAGTCCTATACCCCAAGCCTTTTCTTCAGCCCTACAGAGATTCTGTTTTAGATACCTTCTAATAGTCTTTCTGACTCATATACCTCAGATATAAATTTGAGATCTAAAGAGAAAATATGAGTGCTTTAGATCTTGCAGTCAGTGTAAAAGTGAGACTAAAATTTGAACATGTCATCAGATGGGACACTTTCAAAACAAAGAACGAAAACTAAAGAAAAAGGCAGATAATTGGTTACAGCATATACCTGAGGGTATGTGTTCTTTAATAATAGTAATGTCTATCTATAAACAAAGGCTTTCTTACACAAAATCTGTTAAGTGTTACAAAATTGAAATAATGCTAGTGGTAAATAGAAGGAAGCACAGCTTAGTACAACCATGTTGAAAGAATATCTAGAATACTTACTCCATGAGAAGTTTTACCAAAACTTTACTTTGGTTGGCTTACTTGGTTTTGAAGATGGTGGAATGTTGTGAGGTAAAGGAAAAATCATCGAGTCAAAGTCTGACATATCTTACTGCATGGGAATTTTATGCCTATAATAATTCAGGACAAATATCTAAAGATGAAATAGATATACATTTGGATTTTTTTTTTCTGGCATCAAGTATGGCATCAGTAAATTGCTTTATGAGCAGATGTGAATAGAAGTATAAAATAAGGACAGGTTCTTACCTGGCCTTAATCTGTCATTCACTTGTTCAATTTCTTCTTTGCTCATTTTGAAGCTCTACAGCCTTAATCATTTACAGACCGAAAAGTTGAAACTGAATATAAACCCAGTGATTTTTAACTGTTGGCTGTTTAATCCTTGGGGACATTGAGCATTTTTGGAGATTTTGCTTTTCACAGTGAGCATATGAGTTTGTGTGTGTGTGTGTGTGTGTGTGTGTCGGGGGTGGGGGTGGTGGGGGTGTGTGTTTACTGATGCTTCTTGTATCTAAGTTTATATAGTCTTAAGTTTATAACTTAACATCCTACAGGACCAGTTTTCACAACAAAGAACCATTCGTCTTACTACATTATTAAGTGTTTAGAAATTCCTTATATAATCCTTTTAATTTATGTTGGATAAGATAGTCTACTCTTTCATAGTTATATCCTACATATAATCCTGTGTCGCTCATTTTAAATGTAATGTTTTGTCCAGATTTGTGATACTAGGACATGCGGTTACCATTTTTACAAGTAAGTTGTAAGAAAAAGGCAGCTTAAAAGATCACTAATAGTAAAAACATAAATATTATTTGTTGAGAAGCTATTTTTATTATACAAACTCTGAGACAATTTTGGCAAGAGACTGACTGACATCTTAAATATGTACTTAATTTAATTCTTTTATATTTTATATAGGCTCCCTGATGGGTTTTCTCAGCTGCTAAACCTAACCCAGTTATATCTGAATGATGCTTTCCTTGAATTCTTACCAGCTAATTTTGGCAGGTAAATTATAGATTATTTTAAAGACATTTATATTGTTAGCTTCTGTAATAATGTTCACACAACTTTAAAATAGTAACACTAATTACAGTCCATAGGAATTTCTTTTGTAAATTTTCCAAGCCTATCAGTTCTTACTGTTTCTTTGACATATTTCCACTTAGATATACAAATAAATAGTAAATGCCAGTTGAATAAAATGCTATTTAAGCTGGCAAGATCAGATATTTTAATGTGAGCAGTGCATCTGTGTTTGAGACACTGAATGCTATATTAGCATTTACAGAATTCTAAAGTGACTTGACAATTAGCTGTTTTCCTTTTGAGAATTAAAGTTCTTAAGAGAGGTTCTCTTTCTGAGGTCTCTTTCATGTGCCTACCCTCAAGTGTCAGAATACCTTTTCTTTATGATTCTTAATGGTCTCTTAATTTATTTCTTCTTAGACATTTGTATTATTGTCCTATAATACTAGAGTGGTAAGCAGTTTTGTAGGTATTTTTTAATAAAAGGCATACAATTTATTCTAGAATTGAAAATTAGGAAGAAACACTTTGTCCCTTTGGAAATGTATTAAAATGATCTGCCTGGGGCCAGTGAAAAGGCCCTGCCAATAAAAGCCTTACATCCTGAGCTGGACCTATGAAACCTAAAAAGGGTGGAAAGAAAGAACAGACTGCATAAAGTTGTCCTTTGACCTCTACATTTGTGCTATGGCACATGAACTCCCACTCATACACATAATGCACATACAGTGATTTTTAAATGTTTTTTAAATAATGCTCAACAGTTGGGGCGGTGCACACCTTTAATCCAAGCACTTCACAAGCAGAGGCAGGTGGGTTTCTGTGAATTTGAGGCCAGCCTGATCTACAAAATCAAGTTCTAGTGCTGTTATACTGAGAAACCCTGTCTCGGAAAAATACAAAACAAATCAAAAACACATTAAAAAACAAAAAAAGAAAAGTAAAGGCCAAAAAAAAAATTGTGCTCAGTTTTTTCTCTATCACTTTAATTTTGAGGAACACAATATTACTTGTTTGTTTTTGTTTTGATCAAGATCTTACTATGTAACACCTGTTGGTGTTAGACTATTTATGTAAATCAAATTGGCTTTGAACTCACAGATCCATCTACCTGTCTCTGCCTCCAGAGTGCTGGGATTAAAGGATGCTTAGCTCTATTAAATTTTTCCCCCTTTCCCATTCAACATTACTTTACATGTAGTAATTATACAGTTCATGCTGCTACTTTACTTTAAAATGTGACACTTGTGAGCCGGGCATGATGGCACACGCCTTTAATCCCAGCACTCGGGAGGCCGAGGCAGGCGAATTTCTGAGTTGGAGGCCAGCCTGGTCTACAAAGCGAGTTCCAGGACAGCCAGGGCTGCACAGAGAAACCCTGTCTCAAAAAACAACAACAACAACAAGAAAAATGTGACACTTGTTAATGCAATTCATTTTATTTGATTCTTTTATCTTGATGTGTTCTTTATTTTACAGATTAACTAAACTCCAGATACTAGAACTTAGAGAAAACCAGTTGAAAATGTTGCCTAAGTAAGTCAGAGTGTTGTTCTTCTAAATCCAGTTTAGCGTTTTTTTTTCTTAAGCCCTGAAGTAGTTTTAAAATACAAGTATATGTTACTTTGGAAGAAATGTCTTCATATAATTCTTTCTATTAAATATAAAAATGTATGGGCCTGTTGGTGTTGAGAATGGCAGCAGGATAACACTGATTTCATACCTCTTTGAACCACAGTCTTATATGTGACACAGAAAGTCTTATATTAAGAAAATCTGGGTCTCAGACAGATTCTATGCTAGAGCGCAATATACAATATTCAGAGTGATTCATGAAGTGTTCATATAAAATTTTGTAATTACATGCCTTTTCAGGGTTCTATTGCTGTGAGGAGATACCATGCCAAGGCAACTCTCATACATAAAACATTAGTTAGGGCTGGCTTGCAGTTTCTGAGGTTCAATCCATCATCTTCATAGTGGGAAGCATGGTAGTGTCCAAGCAGAAAAGGTACTGAAGGAGCCAATAATTCTGCATCTTGATTCAAAGGCAGCCATGAGGAGGCTCTCATTCCACACTTGGCAGAGCCCGAGCATAGCAAACCTCAAAGCCTACCTTCATCTTGACACACTTCCTCCAACAAGACCACACCTCCTCACACTGCCACTAGCTGTGAGAAAAGCCAACACATGAGTCTGGGGGCCAAACGTATACAAACACCATACCACAGAACTCTTTGTATGGCTTTACAGTCTTGTAAACTAGAAATGAGTGACTGGATCTATAATACAAGAACATATGGATTCTTAAGAACAAATAGTAATATTAAAGCATTTAAAAAACAGAACTTCTAATTCAAAATAGACTGTAGTCTTTGGCCATTTAGTAAATAAATAATAGAATTTTGAATGCATCACTATAAAGTTTAGTAGTTAGTCTATGGTTAAATAAAATTTACCATACATATTTACAAATAAAATTTTAGGAGAACATATCCACAGTTGTTAAGTTTTCTCTGGCTATTCTTGCTTTATAATAGATATTAAATAATTTTAATGTATCTTTTCTCTGTTATACTCTTCTTCTCTGACTAACATGTACACATCATGTATGTATGTCCCCTACATGATTATGGTCTTTGAGAGCAGAGACCATATTTGATTTTAGTTACAAGTGACTGTGTTAAACCTAGTGGTTTGCTTTATTATTCGGATGAAGTTTGTAGTCATGATGATAGTATAAATTAGAAAATTATATTACGATTTAATGAGGTATATATTACTGATTTGGTACTAGCTTAGTTCCAAGCTTTCCTGGGTATGAAGAGATGTGAAAAAGCTTTAAAAAAAATAGCTAATGACAGAAAGGTAGCTTTCTTTCATTGTGACAAAATGCCTGATTTAAAAAAATGTTTTTGCTTTATTCAAGTATTTTATCATAACAATGAGAAACACAACTATTACACTTTCAACCTGAAAACTTTGATAGAAAACAGAAGTGCAATTTCCATTTATTGCGCTCTCACATGTGCGCGCTCTCTCTCTCGGTGTGTGTGTGTGTGTGTGTGTGTGTGTGTGTGTGTGTGTGTGTGTGTGTGTGTGTATTCATGCCATAATTTCATTGCTAACGTCAGAAGATGACTTAGCAGACTCTCTTCTCTTCTTTCACCATGTGGGCTCTGGGAATCAATCTCAGGAGTCATGTGTGGTGCTGAGTGTCTACCTGCTGACATCTTGTTGCTCTGATACAGAATTTGAGGAAAGGTTTATTATAGCTCATAATGTCCTATGTTTCTTGTAGTTGGCTGATTCCTGGCCTTTGGCCTTGTAGAAAACAGCACACTCTGGTGAGGTAGAAAAAAGTGACTACTGTGTGACATTTTGGAAGGAAAGAGAAAAGCAGGAGTCAAGTCATTGAGTTCCTGTGGTTCCTTCTTTACCTTCCCCTGGCCTGTCTTTCTAACACTGGACCCCTCTAATACAGATTCCACCACTTCTGAGTATACTACAGGCTAGGGACCAAGTTACAGCATATGTCCCCATAGGGATGTAGAAAATGCAAGCTGTAGCCTATAGACCTTCTGATACCATAGGCACTTCAGTGAATTTTAACACTTCTGAAATACATGTAGTTATATACATGAATTTGTAAATATATTTTCCCTTTTTAAAAATGCATAATTAAAACCTTTGTAACTTTATAAGGTATAAATATAGAGGCCATGTTTTAGATATATATGTGCATTTAGATTGTGTGACCAGATTTATATTTTAGAAAGCAAGCATGCATGCACACATGCGTATGTGGATAGAGTGAGAGGGAGTCAGTTCTCTCCTGGGAATAGAACTAAGACTGTTGAACTTAGCAGCAAGCGTCTTTATCCACTGAGCCATCTTGCAGACTCTAGATTTTTGTGTGTGATTAAAACATTGGGAAAGCTTGTTTTACATATACAGTTAATTGAAACTTAATACTGCCTGAAGGATTCTGAAGGGCACTGATGATAAGTTTAAGGAGCAGTCTAATTTCTCCTTCAATTAGGCAGCATGTTCTTATTCTAGTATGCAGTTTTTCCTCTGAGGTTTCTAAAGTGTACAAATAGAACCATGGTTGCTCAGATCAGCAGAGTTCAATGCTGAGCACTTGTAATAGATTTGCTCTTTTTGTCACCTACCTATATTACTCTCCATTTTTAAATTTGCTTTAAACTGTTTCCAGGATACTATCTGTGATTGAGCTTTTCCAATACTTTGCTTTTCATTTTGTACCCCGGCCCAAAAGTAGTAGGTTACATTTCTTCAAACTGCCCAACTGTTTATTATGTATTCAGTTACTACAAATAAATTTCTGCCATCTTGTCAATTTGACAATGTCAAAACAAGAATGTGTGTCTGTGTTCTTCAGTTATTTCTCCTCACAACCCACTCCACTTTTCTCATAGCCCCATCTAGGTTTATAATATTTTGAAGATAATCAAGGTGATAACACAGCATGTGACTTTATACATTTGATAAAGACCCTGGATAGTCTTTGTAGTATTTTAGGAAGGAAATTAGAACTAATAGGCTTTTTTTTTTTCCTAATAGGCTTTATAGATAAAGATAGACATAAATAAGGGAAATAGAAATGTATCTCCAGAGGTTAAGAACTCTTATGTAATCTCTAACAAAGTCACTTTTATGTAAAAGTCATTTTTATCAAGTTGTAAAATAAATTAAAGAGGTTGTGATTGAATGCCATGTTTAAAGTACACAGATTGGAGAAAAGTGATTTTATTCAGTTTGGGCCCATGACATAATTCCATTACATTTGCTATGTGTGTTGTTACATTCTTTTTTTAAGGTTTTATTTCCAATACAATAATATTTGAATGTATAATACTGATGGTAGCTCAATGAACTTGTCATATTATTTTATCTTACGCTGCAAAGTCTTAGTGTGTAAGGAACACAGTCTTTCTTATCTGAAAGGTAATAGTACCTCAGTGTATATAAGGAGATGTTTTTCTAATTAAGCAATTGAAGACATCAGTACACATTTGAATGAATTTGTGGTTAATTTTGTTTGAAACACATTTTGTAGAAGAAATAAAATTATGGCATATTTATTTAATTTAAGAATCTGCAATTTTAAATTATTTTAAATTTGTTTTTAGATTTATTTATTTTATTTAATGCTTATGAATGTTTTGCCTGAATGTGCCTGGTGCCTGCAGAGGTCAGAAAATGGCAGCAAATCTCTTGAGACTGGAGTTAGGTATGAGTATGAGCCATCATGTAGGTGCTGGGAACTGACTATAGATTCTCTAAACCAACTCCCTGGATGTTTTAATTTAATTTTTTTTTTTACAAAGATGTATAGACATCTTGGGGGATTGTTGAACATGATATATTATTGCTTTAACTTAAAATTTTTTAGTAGATGTACCTATTTCATGTGTGAGTGTTTGTGCTTGCATGTATGTATGTGCACCTTATGTATCTTTGGTGCCTGTGGAACTTAGAAGAGGGCATTGGATCCCCTGGAACTACAGTTGTGAATGGTTGTGAACTACCATGTGTGTGCTAAGAATTGAACCTCAAGTCCTCTGGGGGAAGAACAAGTACTTGTAAGGATGTCTCTACAATCCCTGCTTTAGTTTAAACTTAATATCTAATTCTGCTTGTAGTTTTAACAAAACCTCTGAAAGGTTTCTACATTATTATATGGGTATGTTTTAAACCATGAGATTCGAAAGTTTCTTTGTAATTGATATTTTTGTGTGGTTAATTCTTTGTTACTTTGTCAATAGAACCATGAATAGACTGACCCAGCTGGAAAGACTAGATTTGGGAAGTAATGAATTCACAGAAGTGGTAAGTCCTGGAGTTTCACGGGCCATGAGCCCAGCATTTGATCAGGAATACAATGTAGAAGTGGAAACATTTCTGTTAAAAATTAGATGAAACCGCATGGGTGGTTTTTTAAATATTAACCTGAACTCCCCAATCCAGTAAAAAAAAATTTAACCAAAGGATAAATCTGACAAATGGATAGACATAATAGGAAATTGATGAGAAATCTGTAGAAGAGATACCAAAAATATTTATTGTACGTAGAAAATCTGACAGTTTACACTTGAGTGGGAGGAACCATCAAATGTGCCTTATGTGACATAGTTCCAAGTTTTACTTACTAGTTAAAAGGAAGATTATTGAGGGGAAAACTATTATTTTTGAGTTCGCTTTGAGATCTGTCAGTTGAATTTGTTCCTGTATTCTAAGTGAACTATATTGCTGAATCTGTAAGGAATCTCGTAAGTATGCAGTTTTTGTGTTTAAGTAAGTGTTTAAAAATAGCTCAGAAAATAAGCCAGGTATCTCTCTCTTTTTTTTTAAAGGTATTCAACAACTGAAAATCATATGTAAAATTTGTGCTTACAATTTAGTTCAAAATTATGACAGTTTTCAAATAATAGTGTTGAGAACAAAAATCTCTCTTGTGGGTTTTGTGCATTTCAACTATAGTCAGTAAAGTATCGTGATATTTGGAATACCTTATACTTTCTCTAAAGTACTTTTGTATAGTGTATTTTAATTTTGTATGTATGGGCTTTGCCTTTATGTGTGTCTGTCTGTACACCACTTGTATGCTTTGCACCTGAAGGGGCTAGAAGAGAATGCTGGGTCCACTGGGGCTAGAGTTACAGATATTTGTGAGCCAGCATGTTCTGGAAATCAAACTCAGGTCCTCTGAAAGAGCAGTACTTCTCCTAACCACTGAGCCGTCCAATTTTACCACTCTTACTGCTTACCCACTGGTCCAGCCTACTTTTTCATATTCTATTTGAAGATGATTTCTGAATGATTTCCCTATATTTACAAAGTTGCACTTATGAAAAGTGCATACTTTGCTTCCTAAGTTATTCTTTTTGTCTTTATTTTGTAAATCCTTTTAGCTTTCAGAGTCATCCTTTAAAAAAAAAATCTGTTTTAGTGTCACACTCAGAATAAAAAACAAAAGCAACCTTAATATTGGGAGGATAAGCCAGGTGATGTACACTAGTAATCCCATCACGTGGGAGGGCAGCTAAACAAAAATCAAGACCATTAAACTTACTAGTACACTTTGAAGACTTACCTATATTTGTTAACAATAAATAAGAGCTATATGAATTTAAGTTATGACTCTTTCTTTCTTTCTTTCTTTCTTTCTTTCTTTCTTTCTTTCTTTCTTTCTTTCTTTCTTTCTTTCTTTCTTTCTTTCTTTCTTTCTTTCTTTCTTTCTTTCTTTCTTTCTTTCGAGACAGGGTTTCTCTATATAGCCCTGGCTGTCCTGAAGCCAACTCTGTAGACCAGGCTGGCCTCGAACCCAGAAATCTGCATTGCCTCTACCTCCCAAGTGCTGGAATTAAAGGCGTGTGCCACCACTGCCCGGCTTAAGTTATGACTCTTGCTGTTGTGGTTGAATATGATAGTACCCTTTGCCAGTGCATATTTATATGTGGGACTTTGGGCTAAAGGACATAACAGTTTGAAGGAGACATTCAAACCTTGAGCTTAAATGGGTAGTGCCCAAGAGCAAGTTTGCCTGAATACCAAGGTTCACAGCAACATAAAAGGGTTAGTAAGTTTAGCTCTTCAGTGCTATATATAATTTCCCTTTACATATTCTGATTTTCTACTAGAAGTTTACATAAAGTATGGTTGTCATGTTCCTCTTTCAGTCAAAGGATATGTGTTTAGTTCCCAGCATCCACATTGGATAGCTCACAACTTGTAACTGTGGTTCTGGGGTTCTGGACCCCTCTTCTAGCCTCCTGTATACATATATGCACTCACATACATGCACACGCGTGTATGCACACACAAACACACACACACACACACACACACACACACACACACACAGAAAATTATGTATTGACTTTTTCTCTTATGACCTCTTTCCTAAAGTTTTCTAAAAGGCTGTATCTCTTGATAATAAATAATATTTAATTACACAGTTTTAAACAGTGGGTCCCATTTAATTATTAATAATATAAGTATATGACCCAATTTGGTAATTCAGAGCCTAAACAAATGTTACCTAATCTACTTTTGAAAATGTTGGGTTTCCCATGGAATGATCACAGTAGTTCGTAAACATGTGTACACTTTGGCAGGGCTTCCCTCTCTCCTCTCCTTTACTGTGCTGGAAATTCTGTGGGAGCATCTTTAGTCAGATACAATGTCATGAAATTAATTGACTTCTCCCCCTCCTGTGTAAACAGCCTGAAGTACTTGAACAGCTAAGTGGATTGAGAGAGTTTTGGATGGATGGCAATAGACTGACTTTTATTCCAGGGGTATGTATATGAAAATCTCAGTGGTTCTTCATTTATTACTCTCTTTTTTTCAGTATTTGAATCACACATTCAAAAGTTATTGTTGATCATTTAGTGAATTGTTTTGTTTAATTTGTTGTTAAGAAGTTTGAAACAAATTATAATTTTTAAAAAACATGCAGACATTTTTGATTAAAAACTAAAAACTTCCATTAACAAATTTTGTTTAAAATGGCCTTTACTGCTAAAAAACCACATTTCTATTAGTACCAATTCAGTTTTTCCAGAAATAGTTAAACTAAAATGATTTTTGCTTTATCAACTGAGAAATTTACATGTTCTCATATCTAAAGAAGGTATAACAGCATCTCCATTCCATAAGAAGTGATGACTATTTCCCCAAGAGAACCATAACTGCTTGACTAAAATTAATCCTTATCTATATTATTAAACAGTTCTGGTTATATTTAGAAAACATTCACATTTAATTATTAACTGAAGATTGATATTCTTATCTAAATTTAAAAAATCATTTGATGTAATAATGGTATTTTTTGTCTTTTACTTGTAGTTTATTGGTAGTTTGAGACAGCTCACATACTTGGATGTTTCTAAAAATAATATTGAAATGGTTGAAGAAGGAATTTCAACATGTGAAAACCTCCAGGACTTTCTCTTATCAAGTAATTCCCTTCAGCAGCTGCCAGAGACTATTGGTCTGTATTGCTTTCAAACAGATTTTTTTTTTTAATTATTAAGGACTTCTTTTTTTACTTAAGACTTCCATAGAATCTCAGTATTACTGTTAGTGTTTTACTGTACTATCACATATGAGCGTTACTTGGAAGTTTCCCTGATGTGCTCCGTTGTACAATTTACTACTGTTGTTGCTATTTTTGTTTATCCTACGCAAATTCCATTTTTATAACTTTAGTAAATGGTTCACAATTAAGCTAGCCTCCTCAGTTTTCTTGGATTCCTAGCCCTTATTTGGAAACTGTAATTACTTCACTATTGACTGACAGATAAGAAAATGAAGAGAGACTTTTAAAATTTTGCAATGGGTCCACAATTTGTGGTAAATCTATTTTGAAATTGTTTGATTAAGAATTAAGAAGATAGATCACTTTGATGAAAAGTGTAAAAATTTAAATCTTCAAGGTGATGTGATTAAAAATACTCTTCTCATTTGAAGTGTACCAGTTGTTTTAAAGTGAAGCATATTTACATTTTATAATTATATTCTCATTTAATCAGTACTTTCAATATTTGAATTGAAACATATTTATTTACATATATTATTTTTTATTTAGTGATAAACATCCTTCAAACCGCTGTTTCTTTATTAATTCGGCAAATTGGAGTTAATTCTTCTACATGCCATGACATTGTCTTTAAGAATGTGAATGATGCAGACAAAGTGAACAATGGAGACAAAATGTCTTCTTTTATAGCTTGTATTTTAGTTTGGGGGTGGGTAGTAAACTAGTTATTATTCAGGTTAAGTTAAACAATGCAGTGGGGGCTGGAGAGATAATCAGTAAAGGGCAAGCATAAGGACTCGAGTTTGATTTTATGCACTAACATTAAAAGCCAGCCTTGTGATGCATGCACTTCTGTTCTCAGCACTGAGAAGACATATCTCTGGGCTCTTTAGCCTACCAGTGTAACCTAATATGAGCTCTAGGTCCCAGTACAAGACCCTGGCTCAAAAAACAAGGAGGACGGTTCCTGTGGAAGGATACCCAGGGTTTACCTCTTCCCTCCACAAGTACATGCGTTGCATGCGCGCGCGTGCGCACACACACACACACACACACACACACACGTGCGCGAGGTGCAGGAAGTTAGACAGTATTGGGCAAGAGAATAAGAGTGGATGATGTTGGGGTAGTATCTCCTGTAAGTAGATTTATTGATAATGTTAAATGTAAAGTGTTTCACATTGACTATTGATGGACTTGCTTTCTAACCTAAGCTGAAAATGATTTATTATTTTTTCTCAATAGGCTCATTGAAAAATGTCACAACTCTTAAAGTTGATGAAAACCAATTAATGTATCTACCAGACTCAATAGGAGGGTGAGTTGTGTGTGAACATGTAGACCCTGGATAATGTTACTGTTAACTCAGCAAGCATCTCAGCGTGCATTTCAGATATTTAAGGTTCACATAAGGAACATCTATAACAGATTCCACAAACATTTGAAATAAATAATTGGCATATAGTTTAGTTATTTTTATAATAAAATAGGCTTATTTATTATTGATAACATTTAGCACTTTATTAAATTTTATTATGTTTATTTGCTAAAGTTCATGTTAATATGTTCTTAAATTTTAAGTATAGTACATATTTTAAACTCCATGTGTTTCCATTTATTTTTAAAGGTTAAGGTCAATAGAAGAACTGGATTGCAGTTTCAATGAAATTGAAGCTTTGCCTTCATCAATTGGACAGCTCACAAACATGAGAACATTTGCTGCAGATCACAATTACTTACAACAGCTACCCCCAGAGGTACAGCATTTTACATTCGTGTTAAATTTTTATCTGCTTTTTAAACTTCTTAAGTATGTTGGTGTTTTTATTTCTTTTTAAGATAGCTTATTAATCAAGTTATGTATTATCTGAATAATAAGATGCTATGTAACTTTGAAGATGTTCCTAAACACTTTCCTTTTAATTTAAAAGGAATAGTTACCACAAAAGTATTATTTTTATAAATGTAAAGAATATTTTTCACAACTTTCAAATATATTAATATTCCTTTATCAGTTTATATCCCAGGTTTGTGATCTGTAGTTTGTTTCTCTTTCAGATTGGAAACTGGAAAAATATAACTGTGCTGTTTCTCCATTCTAATAAACTAGAGACGCTTCCAGAGGAAATGGGTGATATGCAAAAATTAAAAGTCATCAATTTAAGTGATAATAGGTTTGTAATCTTTAGTTGGCTTATAGAATACATTGAATGAAGTTAAAGTTTCATATGAAATACTACAGTAGTTGATGTTTATTTCTCTTTACATATATTTAAATTTTTAATAAAAAGAATGATTAAAATTTATATAATGTTACTTAACATGGTTCATTTTGAGCCAACATAATTACACAATTTCTATCCTCTTGTTATTATATGACCTTTTAATTCATAAAGTCCCAAATTCATCTTAATACTGCTGCTGAACAAAGCAACTTTTTAATCTAATCTTGGCTTATGTTTTTCTGGACTGAGATTGACTCACACAGCTTGAGCCATAAATAACCAAAGTGCAGAGCAGAGTGACCACTGAAATTGCTAGACTGGAGCAGAGATTGATGAACTTGAGACACTGTCTTAGTGAGGGTTTCATTTCTGTGAAGAGACACCATGACCACAGCATCTCTTATAAAGGAAAACATTTAGTTGGGGCTGGCTTACAGTTTCAGAGGCTCGGTCCATTATCATCATGTTAGAAAGCATGGCAGCCTGCAGACAATCATGGTGCTGCAGGAGGAGCTGCGAGTTCTCCATCTTGGTTTGAAGGCAGCTAGGAAGAGGGTCTGGATCACACTGGCCAGACTTGAGCATGTATAGGAGACCTCAAAGCCTTCACAGTGACACACTTCCTCTAACACCTTCCAATAGTGCCATTTCCCATGGGCCAAGCATGTTTAAACCACCACAGAGATTGAAACTAATTATAGAACAGTTGTAGAATGCTTTATATTTTATTTTGTATTACTTTACAAAATATCAAGACCATCCCTTTAGAATAGTATAGTAGGTTCCCTTATAAAAAGGGGAAACACTGAAGCTCAGGTAAAAAATTTTAAAGTAGAGCATTTAGTATAATATTCTGACTTGTTATCAGTATACTAATAGCTACATTTATTTAAAAAGAATCTATGCCTCTGTAAAAAGCTTTTTCATGTCATAATTTTCCTTTCCAAACTAGAGCACTAGGTGCTTAAACACTGTCTTCAGAGGTGTGCACAGAAGACTAGCTAGGCCTGAGATAGCAACAATGAAGTAAACATTTTATTTTAAATAGGATCCTTGTCTTAGGGTTTTATTGCTGTAAAAAGACACTGTGACCATGGCAAGTCTTAGAAAGAGAAGTATTTAATTGGGCTGGTTTGCAGTTAAGAGGTTTAGTCCATTTCATCATAGCAGCAAGCATGCAGTCAGCATGGTGCTGGATTGCTGAGTGTTCTACATACTTACACATAGGCAATGGGAAGTGACATAGCCATTAGGCCTAGCTTGAGGTTCAATCCCAGCAACCCATTTCTTCCAACAAAGTCAGATCTTCTTCAGCAAAGCCACAATAGTAGTGGCCTAATAGTGCCACTTCCTATGAGCCTATGGAGGCTATTTTCTTTCAAGCCACTACACTAATAAGCACTGATGTTACTTTGTTTTTACATATCATCGTTAAATAATAATGGACCACTAAAATACAGAACAGTGTAGTGTTTTTAAAAAAAATCTCTCCAGGACTTGTTACTACAGCTTTGGTTCTTTCAATACAAAAACACAAGCAGTTTTATGAGTACTCAATGTGGCCTTGCCTTTCTTTATGGAATGAACAGTTTTTATTTTTTTAACAGATTTGATTTTTCAGTTTATTAAAAAAGTAGAGAAGCTACTATTAAACAAGTTAATGTTTCTGTCCTAGAACAAAGTTGTCAGGCATAGCTAGAATGGTTTTGTACTAATATTGGAGGTTGCTTTTCATGTCTGTTGGTGACAGAGGTACTCCTCACTCTCAGGAAGTACATCTGCCCCTGAGCTGGTGCATAGAGTGTTTAAGACTAGATAATGTTTTTGTCCTTTCTCCTATATAAAAGTATGCCTTTGGATTTACTTTCTTTTTTTATCTTATGAATATACCATTCTACAGCATTGTTCAGATGATATGTATTTTCATTTTCATTATTTTTGGTGCTAGGAGATAGGAAGATAGGGTCCATGCTAGGTAAGTGCTATACCACTGTTTCTGATGTAATCTCTTATCATTTAAATATTTCCATTTTTAATTTTTGTTTTTTCCATTCAGGTTAAAGAATTTGCCTTTTAGCTTTACAAAGCTACAACAGTTGACTGCTATGTGGCTGTCAGATAATCAGGTGGGCAATCTGACCTATTAAATTTGACTGGAATTCCAATTGTATATATTTTTCAATATATATAGTATGTAATTTTCATATATATAACAATATATTGTATTCCAAGAATATATAATGATACTCATTAGTTTATATAGAGCAACTTAACAGTTATACCTGGTTCACATATAAACATATATTTATCTTATTGTATTTAGAAACACATAGATCTTTTCACACATAGATGTATAAGTAATAAATTTTATTGTATTTTAGCAAGTTTTCAAACCCACAAAACTACAAAGATGAGGAAGTCCTACTCCACTCTACCCAACTTTGTGACATGACTTCCTGCCATTGTCACTTCGTTTTGAGTGCACATAAAATCAATTTACAGCAATTTTGAGTGATAAAGTATTCTGACGCCAATTATCATAGTCTACAGTAGAGCTCTTGAAGTTATTCTATCAGTTTGTGTGCTTGAACCAGCATATCCCAATACACTCCCATCTCAAGTCCCTGATAGAATGTTTGATTCTCTCTTTCTGTGAGTTTTTCTCTCAATGACATCATGTGATAGTTATCTTTCTGTATTATAAGATATTTTTTCCTTTAAAGACTTGTATTATGTATATATGTTTAGCTAGTCATTCATTAGTGGACACTTAGGGTGATTCTATTTTCTTAAAGAATTTTTATTTTGTTTTAAGTGTTTTGCATGAATGTATGTATGTATGTGTGAGTGGTACTTGAGAAGGTCAGAAGAGGACATAGGATTCCCTAAAAGTGGAGTTATAGTTACAGGTGGTTGTAAGCTGTCATGTGGGAGCTGGGAACCAAACTCAGGTCCACTGTAAAAGCTGTTAACCTCTGAGCTATCTTTACAGCCCCATTAGACTGGTTTCTTATCTTGACTACTAAAAATAATATTGCAGATTTGTAGTGATGTAATTAAGCAAAAATCTGTAATAGTAGTAGAGAAAAGAAATAATAGTTTTATGATTAATTCTGAGACAGTCCTAAAGGTCAGAGTTGGAATGATACTAGTTTGCTTAGTTTGTGATACAAGTACTTTATTTTACTTGATGTTTTGAGACAGGGGTTGGGGGTATCTCTGTACATCTTTGACTTGCCTGGCACTTGCTTATGTAGACTAGGCTAGTCATGAATATGTAGAGATCCTCCTGCCTCTGCCCCTGCCTTTGCCTTTGCCTTTGCCTTTGCCTTTGCCTTTGCCTCCACTCCTGCCCCTCTGCTCCTTTGCCTATGCCTCCTGCATGCTGGGATTAAAGTGTATGCCATCGTGTCTGGTCTGTGAATAGAACTGCCAACCTAGGTGTAAGAGAAAGACATCACAGGAAGGAGATCTTATTGAGAAGACGGTGCTTGAAATGAAATGTTACCACATAGTAAAGAAAGAAGCAAATGAAAGAGTATTGAAAGATAATAACTGAGCAGTCAGTTTGGGTAATCTGATGACTAGCAAGCAAGGTGAGAATGATGGATTTGGAGAGGTGCCTGTTGTCCTCCCCTGCCTCTGCTGCTTACTTGATGACTCTGCAGTCTGCTTTTCAGGCCTGGCTCTTCTCTGAGTGACTCACAGAAGGACATCCCTCTGCTTTATTTCTTGTAAACGATCCTTCAAATTACTTTCTACATCATCACTATTTCTAGCAATATCTTTAGCCTAGAACCTGTGTCTGAATCATACATATAGCCCAGTATCTATCCAATATTGATACCTAGATATCTCAGATTCAGCTTCCCCTAGAACAGCATACCATTTTCTACCCCAAATGTTTCCTGGGCTCCTTAGCTCACTGAGAAATGTTTTATGGAGTCAGACACGGGAGTGCAGTCTTTACTACCATTACTGTACAACAATTCATCACCAAGTTCTCAGGAGTATTGAATAATACCTCGTGTCATTTCATGTAGACCTTTCCTGTTCAGGGCAGAAGCGAGGAATATCATGTGTGGTTAATCCAAAGTCAGATGTCATATATTTAACTATATTCTAAATTTTTGCCCTGGGTTGATCAGAAAAATGTGAAATTTGCATTTATACTTTTTATTTTGGATTCTATGCTAAAAATTATAATTTTTTTTTTTTTTGGTTTTTCGAGACAGGGTTTCTCTGTATAGCCCTGGCTGTCCTGGAACTCACTTTGTAGACCAGGCTGGCCTCTAACTCAGAAATCCTCCTGCCTCTGCCTCCCGAGTGCTGGGATTAAAGGCATGCGCCACTATGCCGGCAGTTATAATGTTTTTAATAAGGTTAAATTAAGTGCATTATTAAAATTATTTTTATTTCTTTTGAGCTCTCCCTGCCCCCACTTTTTCTCTTGAGAACTTGCTATGTAGCCCATGCTGGCCTTGAACTCAGAAATCATCTTGTCTTGGTGTGTGGGATTCTCAGATGGCAGTCTTGTACAGCTTCCCCCCTGCTCACAATAGGACTCAAGCCCAGAGCCTCCTCTACATTGGCCAAGCACTATATCATCTTTTTGACTTAAAAAAAAAAAAAGTACAGCTACTGGATAATTACAAAATGGACAGTGCTGACTCAAACGTTGGCATAACCTTGTACTGGATCTCTGCCTCCTGTGTGACTGCTTTCCCCTTCTAGCCCTGTATTACCCTAGTACCATAACTCACATGGTCTCTCAGCTTTATCTCTGCACTAACCTCTGAAAATTATGTTGGTGGTTTTCTGCATATCATAGGCCTCGAGGTCTCGTTCATGCTGGAGCTATTTCTTTACCCCTTACACATTCATTCTTTCCACCTAACGAGTTCTCTTTGAGAACGTTCTCTGTTCCTATCTTATTCTCTCTCCTCACTTTAAACCTCTTAGGAATGCGGCCTGTTTGTCAAAGTAATAAGTGAACACTCTCTAGTACCTTGCACCTTATCAGCTTGTGACTGTATCTTTTGTAGTAGCCAGCCTTGTTGGTATATATATCCCTCTTGTGTACTGCAAACTCAAGAAATAAGTGTAGATGTTTGCTGCCTTCTGTGTCTAGTGCTTTGTGCTTTAAAATAAAATGCTGCCAGTAAGTATTTGGTGAATGAGTGAGGGTTTTTTTTTTTTAGATATAACTTCATTTTAATAAAGCATAAATTGGAACAAAGTTGGCCAAATAAAACTTGTTTCCAAAAAATTCACCTGTATTACAAATACTTTTTTTTCTTCAATGTCAGGCTGCTCAGTCTAATTCTACTCTCAGAACAATCTAACATTTGGGAAAACTCTATAATGTCACACAGAAATTCAGGCAAGTGAATGAGTGAGTTTTAGATTTAGGGCAAGATTATTGACATCCTAAATGTTAGTGCAAGGGAACTGAGTATTTGAAATTAAATGAAATTACAGATCAATAGTTAGGCAGTCGAGGAACTAGAAAAGTGTGATTAAATTTTCTCTATGTACTCCATAAGTAGTAATAGTGATAAATTTTATGAGGTCTAATTCATATGCCATTCAGTTCACACATTTTTTTGGTGTGTGGGGGGGGGTTTATTAGGCTTACACTTCCACATTGCTGTTCATCACCAAGGAAGTCAGGACTGGAACTCAAGCAGGAGCTGATGCAGAGGCCATGGAGGGATTTTCCTTGCTGGCTGGTTCCTCTGGCTTGCTCAGCCTGCTCTCTCTTTTTTTTTTTTTTTTCAACTTTTATTAGATATTTTCTTCATTTACATTTCAAGTGTTATCCAGAAAGTTCCCTATACCCTCCCCCCTCCCGGCCCTGCTCCCCTACCCATCCGCTCCCACTTCTTGGCCCTGGCGTTCCCCTGTATTGGGGCATATAAAGTCTGCATGACCAAGGGGCCTCTGTTCCCACTGATGGCCAACTAGGCCATCCTCTTCTATATATGCAGCTAGAGACATGAGCTCAGGGGGTACTAGTTAGTTCATGGTTATTCTTCCACCTAGAGGGTTGAAGACCCCTTCAGCTCCTACTTTCTCTAGCTCCTTCTTCCTTGGGAACCCTGTGTTCCATCTAATAGCTGACTGTGAGCTTCCACCTCCATGTTTGCCAGGCATTGGTATAGTTTCCCCCGAGACAGCTATATCCGGGCCCTTTCAGCACTATCTTGCTGGCATATGCTATAGTGTCTATGTTTGGTGTCAGCCTGCTCTCTTATAGAACCCAAGACTGCCAGCCTAGAGATGGTCCCACCCACAAGGGGCCTTTCCTCCTCCTTGATCATTAATTGAGAAAATACCCCACAGCTTGATCTCATGGAGGCACTTTCCCAACTGAAGCTCTTTTCTCTGTGATAACCCCAGCCTGTGTCATGTTGACACATAAAACCAGCCAGTACAATTGACCCCTTGTCAACTTGACAGACAACACATCACTAGTAAGCCTCAACCCTTAGTTCTTATTCATCCCCAAGATCTAAACAACTTTAAAAGTCCCACAGTCTTTACATATTAAAAGTTCAATCCTTTTAAAATATCCAATATATTTTAAAATCCAAAGTCTTTTTACAATTAAAAGACTCTTAACTGTGGGATCCACTAAAATATTTTCTTCCTTCAAGAGGGAAGAATATCAGGGCACAGTCACAATCAAAAGCAAAAATTAAACTCCAACTGTCCAATGTCTGGGATCCAACTCACAATCTTCTGGGCTCCTCCAAGGGCTTGGGTCACTTCTCCAGCCATGCCTTTTGTAGCACACAACTTGTCTTCTAGGCTCCAGCTGCCTGTACTCGACTGCTGCTGCTGTTCTTGGTGGTCATCTTATGGTACTGGCAGTTCCAAAACACTGCTGTCTTCCACTGTAACTAGGCTTCACCAATAGCCTCTCATAGGCTCTCTTCATGGTGCCAAGCCTCAACTCCTTTGCATAACCCCTTCAGTCCTGGGCCATTAATTGCAACTGAGGCTGCACCTTCACCAATAGCCTTCCATGGCCTCTCACAGTGCCGAGCCTCAGCTGCTCTGCGCAGTTCACCCATTTTTAAATGTGTTAGTTTGGTATATACAGTGGGCCATGTAATAAAATACTAATAGGAAAATACTTCAGGGAAATTGATTTTTTAAAGTGCACTAGATAATTTTGATAATGCCATTTACCAGGGTCGTCTTTTCTTCTTTGCACACTAAGAAACTATTGGGCTAAAAGTATGTCTGTGTTATTTATACGTTGTATCAGCTAAACTATTACCTATGACTGTGGAAATTATTGGTGTAAGAAAGGTGGGAATGCAGACTGACTGAGTAACATGCTTAAGATGATATATTTTGGAGATTTTAAATTTCCTTTTAATCATCACAATTAGTGAGATAAGAATCAAAGTCTAAATATAAACTTTAATAGTGTTTCCTGCATTGCTTACCTACATATCCTGAAAATAATGTTACGCAACATTTAAAAACTAATTTTCTGTGTTTTTATCATACTGCCTTTTGAGGTAAAATGTGTTCTTTTCTACTTGTGACAATCATGTCTGTGCTCAGTGTTTTCAAATTTTGGTACTACTTTAAAATTTTTAATTAAGCATGCTTCTGGATGATAGGTCTTAGGGGATGGAGAGGATTGATGGTACTAAGAAAGAGATTGAATTTAGAAAGCAGACGATCATGGTAGTGCAGGCTGGTGAGTTTATGTGGAGTATAGCCCAGGACGCACCCAAAGCACTGAATACCATCGTCACTATTGGGCATGGAAGAAGAATCGACCTGGATTGA
The DNA here is from genome assembly GCA_902729485.2 of Mus minutoides. NCBI lineage: Eukaryota > Metazoa > Chordata > Mammalia > Rodentia > Muridae > Mus > Mus minutoides. The sequence continues at coordinate 1,174,380 of LR749681.1, read as the reverse complement.
GGTTTCAAGAAAGCAAGTCTTTAGGAAAGAGTAAGGCTACTAGTTCCATTATTTGAGGAAATCAAGTAAAATGATCAGAATTTGAAAATATAGAACAGTTTATTTTTTAACAAGATGGAGGCCACATAATTTTAAAATATTTGGGAGTAAAAGTTGAAGATGAAATCATATTTTCACAAGAGTTTATCCAAAGAGTGGCTGATAAAGAAATAGAAGAGAAAACTGGGTGGTTCCTATCTACATGGAATCACATAAAGCTGTTACTGGTAAAAATTTAGGTGTGCATATTTAAAATAGGAATTGATACTATTTATTAACCATAAGAAGAAAGATACTAAGAAAAGAAGAAAGTCTAAAATACCTGGCACCTCCAACAAGTGTCTTGTTGGTACTGTTGATGGAGAGTAAGAGAGAAGCAGTTTTGAACTTGCTGTCTGTTCAGTGACTGACTGGAATACATATTTAGATAACTAGTATTTTTTAAAACAAATTTTTATTAGATATTTTCATCATTTACAATTCAAATGCTATCCCAAAAGTCCCTTATACTCTCCCCCCACTCTGCTCTCCAACCCATCCCCTCCCACTTCCTGGCCCTGGTATTCCCCTGTATTGGGGCATATAATCTTTGCAAGACCAAGGGCCTCTCCTAGTTTAAGCCTTGTAAATATTTTTTTCCCTTAAAAGTATTTTTGCAAAAGGAAATACTGGAGACAGACAGTAACATAAGATGGAAAATGTGTTTTATAACTCTATTAGTAAAATTACTGTATAGTAAAGAATTCATAGGTAATAGATAATCTTGGTTTACTGATATCTGTTGCCGTAAATCTCCACCCAAATATTCCCGGGCAATGAAAACAGAACTCAATATGAATCCATGCTGTGCACCTAAATTGGGCAGACCTACCGCTACACTACCATTTTCTACATCTATGAGACCCCTTAGAACTTGCAGTTTCTCCAGGCCATGTGCATCTGCTCTGCTTTTCTTCTTCCTCCTCCTCCTCCTCCTATGTCCTCTTCCATTTTCTCCTCCTTCTCTCTCCCCACCTTCCTCTCAACCTTCCCTTTTATCTGCCCAATCCTCAGCTCTCCTTTATTTTACAAATTAAGGTGGGAAGCAGTTTTACAGGTAATCACCTGAGTGCTGACTCATTCCTTGTTCACAACCACACACAGGAGAATGGAATTAATATCAAATGTAGTTAGCCCCTAGGCTATCCACAACAGATATCTTTTAAATTTTTTTCAGTGATAATTAGGATATATTGAATTTGTCTTTTACTAATATTTAAGTTGTATTTTTAGATTTCTCTGTGGTTTCAAATGAGTGTTCATAGTGCTATTGTATATATACACAAATTTGTTTTTCTAGCTCACAACTTGACATTTTATAAAATTGGTGGTAGTTATAAGGATTTTTAGATGTGTATTTTTGTAGGTTTAAAAAGAATTAACGGTTTGTTTTTTTCCTAGTCCAAACCTCTGATACCTCTTCAAAAAGAAACTGATTCAGAGACTCAGAAGGTGGCGCTTACTAATTACATGTTCCCTCAGCAACCAAGGACTGAAGATGGTAGGAACTGAGGGTGGCTTTCTCCCCTTCTCCTTCACTAAGTACCAAGAGAGTTCTTAGCTCCAAAACTTTGTATTATTTTATTGAGGGTTTGGAAAATTGATTAGAAAGTTTTCAGTAGTAGTTGGATGATAAGTAACATCTCTGAGTTGAACTTAGAAGTGTGTTTTCTTTAAGTTACATTGATAATGTTATTATTTCTAGCTTTATTTCAAATAGTATTTAAATGTTAGGAATGCTTTTTAACATTGTGTAATTAGAAATTTTTACTAAAGTATATAATGCCATTGAAATCTACATACTAGATAAAGGCCATCTGTGAGTCTATAGTCTTTGATTATATGTTATTGCTAAGTTAATTCCTGAGTTTTGCCCAGCAAGAGAGAATATATTATTTCATACTGGCCACAAGTGTGTACTTGTGGATTAGTGTGTAAAGATAGAGGACCAAATTATTTTTAGCATATCTAATATATATCAGAACTCAATAAATCCCATTATAGATTCTTGTGAGACAGGACCTCTAGAAGAGCATCCAGTCCTCTTAACCACTGAACAGTCTCTCCATCCTCATATATTCATATGTTGTTCTGTATGTGTATATAACATTTTTAAAATTATTCTCAAAATATCTTGTATGTATGTATGTATGTATGTATGTATGTATCTATCTATCTATCTATCTATCTATCTTTAAGACAGTGAAAATGGCTATGCTCTGAAGTTACTAGAAATTAACTCAATATATAATGTTGAAGAAAGGTGTAATTCATTGTTAATCTTAACACATATTCCATGAGGGGGCTGGAAAGATGGCCCGGTGGTTAAGAGCATTTTCTATTCTTCCAGTGGACCCTGATTCTGTCCTCAGCATCCACTTGGCAGCTTACAGCTGTTGATAACTCCAATTGGAGGTGATTAATCCATCTTCTGGGCAGCCAGTTACTTATGTTGTCTATGACTACCTCTAGCCTATTGAGTGCTAGCCACAGAAATATTTTATTATATGGCCCTTTTCTGAAATACTATGTCAGTTTGTGAATAGAGCATTAAAATGTTATCTTCTGTGAACTAGGAAATCATTTCATTTCTTACAAATATTTTAAGTACTAACATTCTTTACTACCAAAAGGACAATTATTTGATCATATTATGTATTAATATTATTTGTAAGACTCTCACTAGTTCTTACTGAATCAACCAGGTTTTTGCATTGTTATGACTAAAGAATCAGGAGAAACAAAGAAAGAAAGATTTGTCTTAGTTCATAGTTTCAGAGGTCTCATTTCATCCTAATGATGCAGACAGAAGTAGATCCAGAGAAGTACATGTCAGGGCATCACAGAAGCAGAGGTGGTGGCTGGGGACATGGTGTTACCTTTAGAGGCATGCTTTTCCTGTACAGCCCAGCTCTAAACATTTCAGACTCCAAAGTAGTACCACTTAGGAACCAAGAATTCAAATGTGAGCCTATGGGAAACGGTAGTGTTGTCAAGAGGATGATGAGTTTCCTTTGAATGTCAAAGAAATACTTTTCTTTGTTTATTGCTTCTAAGAAACCAGTGAGTCAGATAGTGAATGATACTGTTCAGTTGTAGTTTTATACCAACTTGAGAAAAACACA
>LR749681.1:1068677-1166177 GCA_902729485.2 Mus minutoides | reverse complement strand
AAAAAGGGGGGGGGGGGAGATGGCTTAGTGGTTAAGAGCACTTACTGCTCTTCCAAAGGTCCTGAGTTCAAATCCCAGCAACCACATGGTGGCTCACAACCATCCGTGATGAGATCTGACACTCCCTCTTCTGGAGTGTCTGAAGACACTACAGTGTACTTACATATAATAAATAAATTTAAAGAAAAAAAGCAAAACTGAACTAATAAGAGATGATTATCAGAGAGTTATTCTGCAAATATTCTTTCCCACTTAATGATACTGATCTACTTTATTTCAACTTTTAATTAATTGATATTATAGACATTTGATACTTCCCTGGAATGTTTCAGAAGCATTCACAAATTTCTTAAGCTATACATTTCTTTAGTGAACTTTTCTTGGTGCTACCTACCCCCGAACAAAAGTTCTGTCCTGCCATTAGAATCACTGTACATTCCACAGTGGGCAAAAAGTGGTTCATGATCTATCCTTTGTCAGTGTGCCAAACTAATTGACTCTCTCAACACCAGCCTTCCAGTCTTATTGTAGAAAAGTAACTTTTGCTAAATAATGTACTTTAATATAATCATGTCCCTCTACCTGTGAGTCTAATTTACATGTTCATAGTTTCTTTAATATTAATATAGAACTGGAAGTCGATATATTGCTTACATTTATATTACATTATGTAATATTTAATAGACGATTAGACATAAAACTTAAATGAGCTCTTTATCTTTTATGTAGACTTCAGAAAGTACTACAACAAAAAGCAAACCTGATGAAAGAGAAAAGTATATAAATTCTGTACAGAAAATGAGTGAGCCTGAAGCTGAGACCAATGGTGGAAATTTACCAGTAACTGCAAATATGAAATTATCTGGGAATCTGAAGCATATTGTTAACCATGATGATGTTTTTGAGGTATAACTTCATTCTGACATAATCATGAGAGTTTTCTATGTAGAATTTCATTGCTGTAAACAACAGAAGCCTGATAGTATGACTGCAGAAAATACTAACATGTATTTATATTGAGGTATCCTTGAGAAATTTCAGACTGCCAAATATCACTCACTTGAAATTTAATTTTTTTAATTCTTTGTAAGTAAATGACTAGTAGATAAATTAGGTAATGATGTGTTATGTAAAGTGAATAATCACAGTTGCATTAGTGTCTTTATTTTTTGCAGTAATGGGGATCAAGTTTAGTTAATTGCACATAAGAGGCTCATGTTCTGTCTTTTGCATCCTCGGTCCTTGGTTTTATTCCTGTAACATCAAAATGAAAATTGAAGATGTAGATCAGGGGTAGAGTACTGTCTCAGCTGGTGTAAGCCCTGGATTCTGTCCCCAGCACTGTGAAAAGGGGGTGTGGGGGGAACAGATAAAGTATTTATTATGGGTATACCCAATCATTTAACTTATATAAGAATTCATCATTGAATGTTACCCTTGTTCAGTGTCTGAGAACCTAAATATAATCTCTACTATTAAAAGTTGTAAGTTTTGTTTTTGTTTTTTTAAAAGCAGGAGGCCTATTTAAAAAGAGGTAGCTCAAACTCTACAGTGTACTGATTTAAAGCATATAATTTAGTGGCTTAAACAATTTACAAAGTTGTAAAACCATCACTACAGTTACTTGCAGAATATTTTTATAGCCACAAAAAGAAAAAGAAATGTCATCCTTTTTGTCCCTTTAAGGCTTTGCACCCCCCTCAGCTCTAAGCAACTAGTAAGTACTTTGCCTGTATAGATTTGCCTATTACTGCTCAGTAAGTGGTCTTTTATCATTTTTTTCACTTGGCATATTCTCTTGAAGTTCATACTGTGCTATCTCTCAGTACTGCATATTATTTCTACGGTGTCTGAATAGTATTCTATTGAATGTCTGTCTCAGGTGTAAGTAAGACTGCTTAACATAGACAGAACTCTCAATTTTCTGAGACTAAATCTCTGTAGCCCAGATAGTCTGGAGCTCACTGTGCAGCCCAAGCTAGTGTAACTTGTGGTATTCCTCCTGTCTTAGCCTCTTGCATGCTAGGTGTATAGCTGTGAGCTATTAAGCCTAGCTGGAACTCCACGGTGGCTCTGGTTCTCTCTTAACTCCAGTTCCAGAGGCTCAACACCCTCTTTTAACCTCCATGGGTATCTCTCTCTCTCTCTGTCTCTCTCCGTCTCTCTCTGTCTCTCTCTCTCTCTCTCTCACACACACACACACACACACACATTCAAGCAAAACATTCATACACAAGAAATAAAAATAAATCTATAATGATATGAATAGAGATTGAAAACTATTTCATTAAAATAGTATTTTTGTGCACCAAGAAATAGAGCTACCATGTGGGTGCTGGAAAATAAACCTTTGTCCTCTGCAAGACAGCAAGTGCTCTTAATTGCTGAGTGATCTCTCCACTATCCGTATCTTTACTGTGGCACTTACACATAAAAGTCCTTAGTGCTGTTTGTTTCTTTTTCAGGGGAACAAGTTTTGTAAAGCATTTGCTTTAGTTTCATCTTAGTATGTAGGAATGATTAGAGATCTCATTTCCTGCATGCCGTATGATATTAAAATTTCTATTAATAGTTGATGACTAACAAGTCATTTTCTTTGCTGACCTACTCAGTAGTAGGTAATCTGCAACAACTGTGGCATATTCCAGGAAATAAACATGGAAAATAACAATTTTGCTTTCAAAATAGGTGAAATATTTATAGTTCACATTAATAGTAGTCCATCATAGAAGCCAAATATAGTTATGAGACTACTCAACACTTAGGCAAAGGCTCTGTTGAGGGACTCTGTAAGTTGAATTTTTGAAAAACAGGATTGTGCTGTGGTCATTTTTTCTTGCCAGTAACTTCACACTCTGGCATGTGACAACTACTGATATACTGATAAGGGTTAGAGCAAGAAATGATACATAAGTTTTAATCTGTGGTTACAGTACTACTTACTGTAGGTTTATTGCTGCACTTGAAAAAGTTGAGTCATGCAGCTTTGTCAGCCATTACCATTAACAGGCACTTTTATACATGGTCTGAACAGTTGCTTTGTTTCCCTGTGATGTTTTTATGATATATTTATTCATTTAAAGAGTCCAAAGTTTAATTCTTGTATTTATCCCTTTTTTCTTTAAACTAGGAATCTGAAGAACTTTCTTCTGATGAAGAAATGAAAATGGCAGAGATGCGACCTCCATTAATTGAAACCTCGATTAATCAGCCCAAAGTTGTAGCACTTAGTAATAATAAAAAGGGTTAGTAATAATAAAAAAGGTTAAATGTTAAAAGGGGGAGGCATTAAAACTAGAAATCACCTAAGTAAGATGTATTAACTTTGTGGAAGTAAATTTCATTGAGTGTCACATTACTGAAACATTTTGAAAACAAAATTTATAGCTGCCTTTCTGAAATGTTCTTTTTTTTTTTTTTTTAATTTGTTTATTCATTTAATGTATGAGTGCACTACACCAGAAGAGGGCATCAGATCCAATTTCAGGTGGTTGTGAGCCACCATGTGGTTGCTGGGAATTGAACTCAGAACCTCTGGAAGAGCAGTCAGTGCCCTTAACCGCTAAGCCATCTCTCCAGCCCTGAAATGTTCTTCTTATTTTCCATTTTTAAAGAAAGAGATTGGTAGGTCCTCCCCACTCTCATGCAGAGTTTGTCTGTAAGGGCATGCACATTAAAGGGATATAATTCTAGATTATAATTCCATTTCTATTGAGTATCTTCTAGATAAATTTTCCTTGTGTGCTTAATTTTATCCATACACACACACACACACACACACACACACACACACACACACACAAATTTGAATTGTAGTGAGGCCAATGAAGGATTTTGCATATAATACATTGCATAGTACCTGGTATATACTATATACACATTATTTTATTCTTATCTACTCCAGAATGATAAATATGAAGTGCTTTCCCCCAACTTTTGTCAACCAGTTTTCATGTAACAAAACACTAGACCCTTAGAAATAAAGTAAGTTGTAAAGAACTCCTATGTCATCACACAACTCTTGCAACTTGTGCCTGGTCAGCTTGCATTATCTCTACCAAATGCTTATCCAGATAGTTGCTTTCATAGAGCTAATGATACTACCAAGGTGGCACTTGGCTAGCTTGGGTTTATAATGATACTTAAAAACGATTGAATACTTTATTTACAGTTGCTTAGGTCCTAGGCAGTTGTTACTTAGCTGCTCAACAGTTGGTTGTCATAATAGCCCCATAAAAAGTACTTCAGAGGCTATCTGTTAACAGTATTTTTTACACATTAAGAAACTAAGACTCAAGTACCTTGAGGTTGGAGTTCCTAAACCATTTGAGCCCTATTTCTAAAAACAATAAACTATCTTTAATCGATATGTGGGTATGTCTGAGTACACTAGATCCTTGAGTTGGCTAGAATTGACTTCTTTATAAAGAACTTTTTTACAACTATTTTAAAATTCCTTTTATACTTGTGCTTTAGTGGATATAAACAGTTTCCTCTTCATTGTTCTAAACAACCACCTCACACATGGAGAGATTACCACTTTATAAGCAGGTCTTTGAGGTGGAGAGATACAGAGGACCCATGCTTGGTTCCCAGCACCCACATTGGGCAGCTCACTCTAACTCCAGCTGCAGGAGGTATGATGATACCTTTGACTTCTGAGCACCTTCAATCAAATGCACATACACACAGACATTCGTATAAAAGGAAATCTTTACATTTGAAATAAAGGAACCGACCCTTGAAATTTTGATTTAATTTCACATTTATATGAAATATTTTTTTTTGTTTTTGTTTTTCAAGACAGGGTCTCTCTGTATAGCCCAGGCTGTCCTGGAACTCACTTTGTAGACCAGGCTGGCCTCGAACTCAGAAATCCACCTGCCTCTGCCTCCCGAGTACTGGGATTAAAGGCGTGTGCCACCACGCCCGGCTATGAAATAATTTCTTGTTCAGATGAACTATAGGTTGTAAATATATATTTTTATTATGAGTTCTTACAATCAAAAGGACATTCATTCACCAAAATGAGTTGGTAGCCTTTGAAAATTGTGCAGAAAGCTAAGTCAAATTTTGGGTACCCTTCATTACATTAAAAATGCGATTACAACTTTTTAATTTTTGAATATTTGTATATTTTAGGATTTAATTTTCAGAGATACCACTGATTATCTTACCTACTTAATTTATCACCTCAGACATACAATCAGTGCAAAAGCTTTCTTTAAATTCTTAGTGAATTTATCATTGTACTTCAATACTTTCTTCTTTTTTCAGATGATGCAAAGGATACAGATTCTTTATCAGATGAAGTCACACACAACAGTAATCAGAATAACAGCAACTGTTCTTCTCCATCTCGGATGTCTGATTCAGTGTCTCTTAATACTGACAGTAGTCAAGACACCTCACTATGTTCTCCAGTGAAACAGACTCCTACGGATAGTAACTCCAAAGTCAGGTCTGTGTACATTTGAACAAATGCATTTACTTATCCAATAAATAGAAATAATAATACAAATAATAAATATAGGGCTAAACATAAATGGCTTCACAGATATATAAGTGGCTTATGCAATAAATTTTGTTACTCCATTTTTAAAGTAATTGAGTAGTGATTGTTAGTGTTTCTGCTTAGTTGAAAAGATGTCCTGGAACTCAGAAGCCCAGGAACCACACAGCTCATAGGTGTGACATGGGAGCCCAGGATCTGTGAAGCTCTGAGGGGAAGTCTCCTCAGCAGAGGCGCAGCTCCCAAGGAGGGTATCCCTGGGATACTCAGCAGCTGATGTGAGCTCAGGAGCCTCAGCCCTGCTCCTTTTTTTCACTTCTTCCCTTCTTCATTGCTTCCAGGCTTCTTCTGATGAGTTACACCAGGCAGTACATCTCATAAGAGATTCATTGGAAGGGTCCAGGGTATGGAGGAATGAATCCAGACAGCATTGGCTGCCTCTGTTCCCAGGAGTGCACAGCAAGGAATTGAAAAAAGGGCAGGGCTTATATAGGGGGCAGAGCTTTTCAGGGCAGATTTCCAGAGTGAGGATTTTAAGCCCTGACTTGGAGAGCTCAGGGATTAGTGAGATTTTGTGGGAAGCTCAGGAATTGGTGGGTTCTCCTACTCAGGGATTGGTGGCTTTTTCCCCCACACCTTTCCCTAAATCAGTCAAGGGGTTGGGATGGGAAGACTGCAGTCGGCTTTGGTAAGGTGCTGTGGTTGAGCTGCTTGGGGAGGCTGGAAAGGAGGTGGCCAGCACCTGTGATGGTACCTCAGCTGGCAGCAAGCTGAGGAGGTGTCACTGTTTTCACAAATGTCGCCATTTTGACTGCTCCTGTGGCAGTACTTTACAGTGGAGGTGGCCACAGGCTGGGGAGGGAGCCATAGCTTTGACAGAGAGTAATGTAGCTCAGGGTCTACAGTGATTATAAAGTTGTTTTAAAACCATTTTTTTTTTTTGGTTGAGAAAGAATCATCAAAATACAATAGATTCTTAATCTTTAGATGAAATGAAAGAAAATACAAATATTTCTAAGTGTCAAAACATATAGACAGCTGATTTGAGGAAGTTCAGATTAAAATAGTTATTTTTACCCTTAGAAACCCTGTTAATTACTTCTCATTGCAGTGATAATACACCCTTGCCAAAAACAACGTATGGAAGAAATAGGGCTCTTTTGGCTTATGATTCTAGAGGAACGGTGCATAATGGTAAAGGAGGCCTGGCAGCAGGAAGCTACGAGACCACACCTCTGTAGCTTTGCTTTATTTTTTCTTTCAGCTACTTTGTGTGGATTCTTCTCCTAAATGTCTCTTAACACTATCTTCTCTGGCTCCGCTCAGCTTCTCCTGTCTTATCAGTCTTCCCTAACCCTACTCTCTGACCCTGCTCTTCTGTCACCTGGAACCTACTAAATCCAAAGACTCTCTTAGCCTCTGCTGGGTCTTTTATATCCTTTCCTGTTCCCAGAATTCCAAGAGGCAACTGATACTGAAGGGCGGGCATAGGGTCCTTTAAAGGGCCAGGCACACGAAGTAAATCATGCTACACACCTTCAACCACGTGCAGAAAGAAGGGAGGGCAAACTGCCTCCTCCTTGTGATGACTTTTCCTGTAATGCTCTGTGCCCTGTCCTCATTGGCTCATGGCCATGTCATAATATAAAATGCTTTTGGGTTAAAAGTACTCATGATCTGTAACAGTCTTAACACTATTCGAAAGTCAGACGTCTCTTCTCAAACTCAGTACAGTCTCTTAACTAACTTCCCAGGCCATAAGATGTTTTAAAAATGTATGCTTCCAGGATATTATGGTGTGGCATATACATTACCATTCCAAAAGGGAAGAATGAGGACATAGTGAGAGAATATTGAACCAAAACCCATCAGAGCAAACACTAAATCCCATAGCTCCCTGTGCAGTGCCAAATGCTGAGGTGGCTTTGAGGCCTATGCATACATCTCTCAGTCTGGTTCCACTCGAATCAGTTCTTAGCAGATATCTCATGACTCTGGTATCTAACAGTTTAGGTTTTCTGCTGCAACCCAGGCTTTGCTTTTAAGGCTTCACGTACTTTACTTTCATAGCATCTCAGCTTTGCCAGACATTGCCTGTCCTTAGGGGCTCTCTGAAACCATATAGGAGGTTCCATGGCCACAGTCATGGCCAAATTCTTTGCCAACATATCAACAAATGGCATGTACAATAGTTGCTAAGACCGTTTTTTTCTTCCCTCTGAAACTTCTTGATCAGAACCTCTCCCTGCCTCTTTACTCGCAGTGCTGCTGTCTTCCATTTTCCTACTGGAGTGGCCTGGAAGCTCTGCTTAACATTTTCAGTATAGCCTTCAAAGGTTCTCCAAAAGTGAACCTGGTCAGATTCTTTGCAGCAATGACCCCACTCTCTGGTGCCAGTTTCTGTCTTACCCTCTTTTTGTTGCTGTGATAATATACCATAACCAAATGTGACTTTTGGGGAAAGTTTATTTTGGCTTACGGTTGCAAGCCAAAATGGTGGGAGAGTCATGGCAGCAGGCAGTTAGTTGAAAGTTCATATCACCAACTACAGCTAGAAAGTAGTGAACAGATTGGAAATGAGGCAAAGCTATAAACTTTTAAAGCCGGCCTCTAGGAATATTCTTTCTCCAGCAAGATCCCCATGCCCTAAAAGTTCCCCAAGATAGCACTGTTGACTAGAGACCAAGTGTTCCCATACAGGAGCCTCTGTGGAACATTTCTCATTCAGACCACCATAGAAATGCTGGGTCATTCGAGGGAGATGCCATTAAAGGGTTCATTCACATGCTCTTATTTGGTACTATATATCCGGCCTCAATTTTGTAGGAAAAATCTTTTGAGAGAAAACTATGCAAACTTTAAAACCTTTTACTCTGGGTTTAGTAGAAGTTTAAAAGTAGTTTTATTACTAACTTTCAAAGATACTTGGTCACCAGAATAAGGTCAAAACAAGGCCATGCTGTGCATGCCGTCTGTCCACTAAAAGTCTGAGGGAAGGTTTAGGCTGCCTCGGAACCACATGCTGGTTTTACAGATATTTTAAACCCTAACTAGAGTAAATTGATCTTAAGTTGCAGACTTATTTAAGTAAAAGCTGTTACTTGTCTTACTATAAAAATAATACTAATTTTCTGTCTGAATATGAGTTCAGATATTACACTATATGTTCTCTTAATTTTATGCTAAATTTTATGCTATAGACTTGGTAAAATGCTGATTTTATAATTACATGTTAAAGAAAATGCTTAATTTGTTGAATTACAAAAATTTCTTAATATTATTGTTGGAAACCAGTGTGGTACAAATCATTCTTTCATATAACAAAGTAAAAGTGTTAAGCAAGGAGTATAGCAGAAACAACTTTTATATGTTGTTTTAATAATGAACTATAATTTTTGTGTAGTTTTAAGATCTAGATATGCTTATTCTGTACCACCAAATAGAAATAAAATAGTTTCTGTAGTTTTATAATGACAAATTTATAAAAATTTGCCAAATTGTACTAGAGAGTAATGTTCAGGCATAGTTTCTCCTTTGATCCCTTTATAAACTTAGTTTATGCAGTTTTGTTTTAGTTTAACTTAATTATATACATATTTGTGAGTAATAACAACTTGTTAAGAATAGTAGCATGTGATTAGTACAGTTAATGTAAAGCTTCAAAATTACTTGTAAATGGCCCTGAGCCATTTACTTAATTACTAAAGTTACTATCTAACTCTCAGTATATTTTTCCCACCTTGAAGCATTTAAAGTTTTAGCACATTTGTGAAAAGGCACAGAAGATACATCATTCTACACGTGTTCTTAGCATAGTCCTAGTAACTTATTCTGTAATAAGCTGTATTGCGTATGTTGATGTAAATTAGTCTTGGTGTTATTGATGACTTTTAGCTGTTTTACTTGTTTCTCTAACAATAAAAATCTCTACTTGACAAAAGCTTTTGATTAACTTTAACTGATATTTAACACAAAATTTGTACATATCCGTGGGGTATTGTTTTGATACGTTTATATTGTGATAAAGGTCTTGTTCAGGAGCTCCGGCAATTCTTTTACCCGTGTTAGCTATCTATCTAATAGTTACTAATGATCTTCTGTTACCAAGAAAACTTGCTGGGTTTTGCTTTTTGTTTTGTTTTGTTTCTTACTTTCTCATAAAATTCTCTTTTATTTTAGACAAGAAGATGAAAATTTTAACAGCCTTTTACAAAATGGAGTTAATTTAAACAATTCACCAGAGGAAAAATTCAAAATTAATGATAGAAAGGATTTTAAGTTACCTGAATATGATTTGAATATTGAAGAACAGTTAGTTCTGATTGAAAAAGATGTTGATTCAAAAGCCACATCTGATGACTCTCACCAATTAGACCATATCAACATGAATATTAATAAACTTGTGACCAATAATATTTTTCAACCAGAAATAATGGAAAGATCAAAGATGCAGGATATAGTACTTGGAACAAGTTTTTTAAGTATGCATCCTAAAAATGAGGCTGAGCACATAGAAAATGGAAATAAGTTTCCGAACTTGGAGTCCATAAATAAGGTAAATGGTTTTTCTGAGGATACTCCACAGTCTCCTGGTAGGATTGAACCACAGAATACCAGTTCTGCTGCTGATGTGGGTATTTCTAAAAGCACGGAAGATCTATCTCCTCAGAGAGGTGGTCCAACTGGATCTGTTGTGAAATCTCATAGTATAACTAACATGGAGACTGGAGGCTTAAAAATCTATGACATTCTTGGTGATGATGGCCCTCAGCCGCCAAGTGCAGCAGTTAAAACCGCATCTGCTGTGGATGGGAAGAGCATAGTCCGGAGCAAGTCTGCCACACTGCTCTATGATCAGCCCCTGCAGGTGTTCACTGCTGCTTCCTCGTCTTCTGAGTTACTGTCAGGTACAAAGGCAGTTTTCAAGTTTGATTCAAATCATAACCCAGAAGAGCCAGATATAATACGAGCTCCCACAGTACCTGGCCCACAGTCTACACCTCATCTGTATGGTCCTCCACAATATAATGTCCAATACAGTGGCAGTGCTACAGTGAAAGACACTTTGTGGCACCCTAAACAGAATCCACAAATAGATCCGGTCAGTTTTCCTTCTCAGCGCCTTCCAAGATCTGAGAGTGCAGAAAATCACAGTTATGCAAAGCATTCTGCCAACATGAATTTCTCTAACCATAACAATGTTAGAGCCAATCCTGGATACCACTTACATCAGAGACTTGCCCCAGCCAGGCATGGAGAAATGTGGGCTATCTCCCCGAATGACCGACTCGTGCCAGCAGTAACTCGGACTACTATTCAGAGACAGAGTAGTGTGTCTTCAACATCTTCTGTAAATCTTGGTGATCCCACAAGGCGTACTGAAGGAGATTATTTATCATACAGAGAGTTACATTCAATGGGAAGAACTCCAGTCATGTCAGGATCACAGAGACCTCTTTCTGCACGAGCATACAGCATTGATGGCCCAAATACATCAAGACCTCAGAGTGCCCGGCCCTCTATTAATGAAATACCAGAGAGAACTATGTCAGTTAGTGATTTCAATTACTCACGGACTAGTCCTTCAAAAAGACCAAATACGAGGGTTGGTTCTGAACATTCTTTATTAGATCCTCCAGGAAAGAGTAAGGTTCCTCATGACTGGCGGGAACAAGTACTACGACACATTGAGGCCAAAAAGTTAGAAAAGGTAATTGAACTTGTGTTTTTCATTTTCTTTATTAATTTATTTTTCTTAGAAATGGTTCATCCTATGTTTTTATTTAGTAAAATAAGACACACTGAGTTATTATCTTCTTATAGTCTGTTTTCCCCTGTTGTTGGGAACATAGTTCTATATTTTAACAGAAGCCAGGACAGATGAGCTGGTATGTAAACTGCTTTAGAACTCTTCAAAGTCTTCAATGGATATGCTTGTGTGTCTCTTGTAGGTAGTTCACACATACTAGATACAGTATGTAAACCATCTATGTTCAGTGCTTTCTGCTCACTACCATTGATTATGTAAATATTGTAAGAAAATAGCAGTTTAGTGTATAATTACTAAACTAACAGAAAATGTATTTCCAAGTATAAATATTTCATCAAAACAACTTTTTTCTCTCCAGTTTGTATTAAATGAACTAACATCATCACTGACACAGATTACTCTGGCATGGCATTGTTCTTGACATTGCTAGATTGCATTTCTGGTGTACTTGAACAAGTCAGTTGAGTGTTTTGTAGCTGTACTACAACAGGGACATGTTGGTAAAATAACTAATGCTTGTATTCTTCATAACCTTATTGGTAAATTGTGTCTTTTGAAAGGAATTAACAAACAAAATCCTGTAAAGTTGATGTTACTACATTGCCACGTGGCCCAAATGTATAAAAAACACTCTTTGAGCCAGGCATGGCACCATGACACCTGTAACTGCGGCACTTAGGAGGCTGCAGGAAGACCACCAGTTTGAAGCCAGCCTGTGCTACATAGTGAGACCTTGTTTCCCTGCCCACCCCCTCCCAAATACTTTTTTATTAAGACTCAGCACATATATATATATATATATATATATATATATATATATATATATATATATATATATATATATATATGGATTTTATTTTAAAATTACAATTTCTTTACTTACTAAATATATGATAAATTTTAAATGCAGCTGAGCATATCTAGTCTATTATTTTGAAATTCCTTAAATATTTTTGAGAAAAAATGCCTAAAATGTGTTGATTACCTTTATCCAGTAACTGACATTGTTATATATTAGCTAATATCTGTGAACTATAGCTACTTCATCTTTTCTCTTTAGCACACTGTTGAGGCTATGTTCATTTTGTTGGGAATTTTAAATTTTCTTAAGCTGAGAGTAGGAGCATGGTTCTAATTTATAATAAACATGTATTGCACATGTAGAAATGGATTTTAGAAGGAAAAAGGGATTGTCAAAGAGGCTGTTTCAGAGACATGAGTAAGAATGAATGAAGTATTTATCAGTTTATTGAGATACAAGATGAATTCAAGAGACTTTTGAAGTAGAGTAGACATCCTTAGCATTTGTTTCTGGTTGAATATTCCTATAGTCACTGTGAATAAGGGGTTTGTGTAAGTGGCTATTAGGAATTCCACTATTACCAGATATAAAGGAGGGGTTTTTATGTGGAGGAAGGCTTTTATTTGTTGTACTTTACACTTTAAGTAGCTGTTCTCTCACTGTTCTCTTTGACATGAGTGTGTCTGGACTTCAGGAAATATGAAGCAAGTACTTTCCTAAGTTACATACTGCTTATTTTGTTAAGTAGAGCTCTCCTTGCTATGTTAACATTTGCCACACCCCTGCCTCACAGAGTACTAAATGACTAGTTGAGTATGCTGGAGTATTAGGCCAGCTCACTGGTTAGGAAATATTTCTAGCAAATACCAAAATAGCATTGCTGTTACTGTAGGTCTGCTGTGTTCTTTCTAGACTGTATTCTTCAGATTTTTTTCCCCCTTCCTTCAGATTTTTTCCCCATTCTATAGTTGACCTAGAACCAACCCCTGTTTCCACACCCAACTGCTAGTCTTTAAATGTTTAAAGTTCATTTAGTGGAGTGTCTGTGTATGTGTGTGTGTGTGTGTGTGTGTGTGTGTGTGTGTGTGTACATACATGTACATGTACAGTGGTCAGAGGAAAACTTAACAGGGATCACCACAACATGAGGAACTTATTAATGGGTCTCAGCATTAGGAAGTTGAGAACTGATCTAGAACCTTGCTAACACTAAGGTATGTACTCAGCCCTGTTTTTGTGCTGTTAGCTAACCATCAGCAGCATTGAGCAGCAATGCCTAGGACATTAAGCTTAGCGTTTAATCAAGTTAGCATGTTAAAATCAATACCTTAAAATCCACAAAATATCAGGGCCCATTCAGCAAAATCTTGTTGGCGTATGCAATAGTGTCTGCATTTGGTGACTGATTATGGGATGGATCCCTGGCTACAGCAGTCACTGGTTGATCCATCCTTTGTCTCAGCTCCACACTTGATCTCTGTAACTCCTTCCATGTGTGTTTTGTTCCTAATTCTAAGAAGGGGCAAAGTGTCCACACTTTGGTCTTCGTTCTTCTTGAGTTTCATGTGTTTTTCAAATTGTATCTTGGGTTTTCTAAGTTTCTGGGCTAATATCCACCTATCAGTGAGTTCATGTTATGTGAGTTCTTTTGTGATTGGGTTACCTCACTCAGGATGATACCCTCCAGATCCATCCATTTGACTAGGAATTTCATAAATTCATTGTTTTTAATAGCTGAGTAGTACTCCATTGTGTAAATGTACCACGTTTCCTGTATCCATTCCTCTGTTGAGGGACATCTGGGTTCTTTCCAGCTTCTGGCTATTATAAATAAGATTTTGCTGAATAGGCCCTGATATAGCTGTCTCGTGTGAGGCTATGCCAGTGCCTGGCAAACACAGAAGTGGATGCTCACAGTCAGCTATTAGATGGAACACAGGGTTCCCAATGGAGGAGCTAGAGAAAGTACCCAAGGAGCTGAAGGGGTCTGCAACCCTATAGGTCGAACAACAATATGAACTAATCAGTACCCCCAGAGCTCATGTCTCTAGCTGCATATGTAGCAGAAGATGGCCTAGTCAGCCATCATGGGGAAGAGAGGCCCCTTGGTCTTGCAAACTTTATATGCCCCCAGTACAGGTGAATGCCAGGGCCAAGAAGTGGGAGTGGGTAGGTAGGGGAGCAGGTTGAGGGATGGGGGAGGGTAGAGGGGGCTTTCAGGATAGCATTTGAAATGTAAATGAAAATATCTAATAAAAAAATGGGGAAAAAAATCCACAAAATAAGGAGTAACAATTTTATAGGGTTTTTTTTCCTTTAACAATTCCTTATCTTTTCTTGATATTATTAACTTCAAATCTAAAGAAGCTGTATGTTTCCCAATTTTAGTAACAGTCCATTCCTTAAATGTGGTTTACCTAGTTTAGCCATTAAGCCCATATCTCCAGCTTCAGGGGATCTGACTCTTCCTCCTGGTCTCTGTGGGCAACTACATACATAGCTATACATACATATGTGCACAGATATATGTACAAATAAAATATTGAAAATCTTTTTTAAAGTTGCATCTTAAAATTTAAAACTTTTTTTAAAATGTGGAAAATAAATTTTGAAAGAATCACAAATATGTTTGGCTCTAGCATGTATGCTTAAATGTTGACATTATTCAACAAGAGAATTTCTGTAGAATGAAATAGAGCCTCCAGAAATTTGACTCAGAATTACTAATTGCTGGTAAATTAATCTAATAATAAAAAGTTGCTTATATACTACTATATATACATGTTTATAAATACATATCTGGGTATGTGTCCAGTTTCTATTTCTGACATATATAATAGGTATTTAATAAACAAAAGCAACTATACATTTGCACTTCCTTGATTCTTAAACATCTGAATGGTTGTGATTATACATGTTCTTCATGTATATGTAGCCATATGTACCAATTTCTCTCTCGCTCTGAATTCCAGTGTTGCATGATGATATTTGTTTGTGGTGTGGGTGGGGTTACTTGTAAATAAATTTGTGTATATAACCTGTCTTGTGGATTTTGCATGCTATACTAATCTCTGTAAATCTACCCTCTCTTTATTTAGAGTATGCTGTCAAGGTCCTTTAATTCCAATCTTACTGCTGTAAGCAGTTCTCACTATGGCAGCTCTAGGGATCTGCATGGCAGCCAGGGCAGCCTTGCCCTGAGTGTTGCAGACGGAAGAGGTTCTGGTGGGCACATTTTTCGAGTGAGTACCTGCAGTAGGCCAGTACTTTAGCACATAGATGAGAGAATTCAGATCACCTTTTAACATTTCTAGGAGAAAATTTTCTGTGACTTAGAAATCTTTGTATTTTCTGAATTTTTTATGACTTAGTTCTACAACTTCTGTCCCTGTTTCTTTGGTCATATGTTAATGATCTAGCCAGTTAGATTTCTAAATCTAGTAATAAGTATCACAGAATATGATTAAATATGAGACTTGGGAAGTTGTAAAAGTAACAGCATAAAGGAAAAATCCAAATACTTAATTGAACACATTTCATCATGGTCCTTAGTGGTGAAAGATTTACTATTCTAGTGAAAGCTTAAGAGTAAATACAAGCCGCCGGGCGTGGTGGTGCACTCCTTTAATCCCAGCACTCGGGAGGCAGAGGCAGGCGGATTTCTGAGTTCAAGGCCAGCCTGGTCTACAAAGTGAGTTCCAGGACAGCCAGGGCTACACAGAGAAACCCTGTCTCGAAAAACCAAAAAAAAAAACCAGTAAATACAAATCTGTCATGGCTCAGTTGAGGACATAAAGAGGTAGCACGGCCCTTAGTACCTCCTCCTCCTCTATGCTCTGAGAGCTCTTTATTCTCTACAGCCCTAAGTACCTCCTCCTCCTCCTCTATGCTCTGAGAGCTCTTTATTCTCCACAAACTTATTTTATTCTTTCTTGTAGGTAACTTCCACCTGGACTCTTTTGTTCTAGGCTCTTTACCTTTTGTTAGTCCCCTCTGCCTTCATCCCTGGCTGTGCTCTGTTATGTTCCAGAGCAGGAACTGTGTCCCAGATTCATTTTGTTGTGGCTGCTCTGAGCTGATCTTGGCCCGGGTCCTGCCATTAGCTATTACTTGGTCTTTTTGCTATTTAGCAACAGCAATCATTGGAGCATCTTAGATTAAAAGGGGAAGAAAAGGCTCAGCCAGCCTCTGATTTCAGCAGATCATGAATGACATTTATAGTCACCTAGAACAATTGTTCTTTCTAAATTTGTTTTATGTTAACATTTTGCCTTTATTTTTAATTAAATTTAAAGCCTATATGGCTTGAAGTTTAGCTTTTCACTCATGATCTGCTTGCTGTTTTTCAAGAGTACATAAGCATAGCTGTCTATTCAGGTTGGAGTTTAAGTTTCAAGCATTGAGCGCTGTTGATCATTATATATTCTAGAAATATGTTACAATAAGAGAATAAAAATGAAATACATACTGGTAGTAGACAAAATTAGATCAAATCACACAAAAAAGTACTTAGCCATGTGTTGAACTAGCAGCTAACTGGATATGATATGATAGTCTGTTGCATTTTTTTAATATTAAATTCCAAATCCTTAAAATGTACATGTTCCATGGTATATTATAATGGAGTGTATTTTGAGTTGCTTTTCAATATAAAATTGACATTTCTTTGCTCCTAGGAATATGCTATTTTGAAGGTTTAAAAAAGTAAAACAGATTGTGTTTTATTTTTCTAAATTAGGTATGCTTAGCATTAACTTAATGTAAATATTGATATTTTATTCACATATATATAGTAATAAATATCCAGAGAGAATGACATTGAGCCTGGTTTTTTTCCTTTAAGGTTATTATTAAGTTAAACTATAATGAGTAAATATTTAGCATGTGAAGATATGAATTAATTTTCTAAGGAGCTATTTTATATATATATGTGTATATATATATATATATATATATATATATATATATATGTATGTATGTATGTATAAAATTACACTGTAGCTATCTTAAGACATACCAGAAGAGGGCATTGGATCCCATTATAGATAGTTGTGAGCCACCATATGGTTGCTGGGAATTGAACTCAGGATCTCTGCAAGGTCAGTGTGCTCGTAATTACTCAGCCATCTCTCCAGCCCCCATGAATTAATTTTTAAAGCATATCTATAAAACAGTGCCTTTAAAATATTGAGCTAATGTTAATGTGGCAGAATTACAGTATACCAAGTTTTATACAGTTAGCTTACTGGGATTGCACCGCATTGCAATTGAGGGGACTTTCTGTGGAGAACCATGAGGTCAAAACAAAAGCAGTTCATTTTTTTTTAATCAAAAACACTTTCCTTAGTGCTTAACAATAATGGATTAGTTGCTCTTAAAATTGGAGAGAATTTAACCACTCACTATGTTTATTGATTAGAGATATTAACTTAGGAGTATAAATAAAAAGAACAAAAATATG
Source organism: Mus minutoides (assembly GCA_902729485.2). Taxonomy (NCBI): domain Eukaryota; kingdom Metazoa; phylum Chordata; class Mammalia; order Rodentia; family Muridae; genus Mus; species Mus minutoides. The sequence goes on along the minus strand of LR749681.1, from coordinate 1,148,632 downwards.
GTATATATTATGAAATTTTTCACATTACAGGAACAAATGTCTTGCTGTGTACCTTTGAAGAAAGTTAGAGGTGCAGCAGGCAGTAATGATTACAGCATCTGATCTGAGTCTTTCCCATTCTGCAGTCTAGCAGTATCTCTCCTCCTCTCATGTGCCATCATTGTTTTGTTTCACATCTTAAAAGTATATTATTTGTTTACTTTTTTTCCTTCCTCATTTGAAGCATCCCCAGACATCCAGTCCAGGAGATTGTTGCCAAGATGATAGATTCATGTCAGGAGAGCAGAACCACACATCGGGTACACTTAGTCACAGAGACCTTCCAGACAGCTTGATGAAAGTAGGTGCTCACGCCAGAGAAATGAGCTGGCCATGGTTTGCAGTGTTTGAATGTGAAATCTCATGTACTTCGACTAAAAGTATTTATGAGGCTTTTCTTGCATTCATTATGTAGAATTTTAAATGATTCATAAATACAAGATAGAATTTGACTTTCCTGTTTCCCAGTTTTTTCTGTGATATTTCACACTAGAGAATCATTTTATAGTTACATTGGTTTCTGTAATTCCACCTGCTTATTTTAGTATTTATTTGATCAAGAAACTTTTAGTGTTCTTGATAATAAACCTACTTGGGAAGTTAGAAGATGACTTTATCTTAAATTTTGCATTCTAGAATCTTTTATTGTTAACTAAAAACATTTGAAAATCAGTAGATATAATTAGAATCCTCTTGAAACACATTTTTTATATAATAGAGCAGGTGATCGTTGTGGTTTTTAGTATTTTGTAGATAAAAACTTATAGATAAATTATTTTAACGATGTCAGAGGTAATTTTCATTCTCTCTCAGCCATTGTTTTTTGTTTTAACCAGTTATATACCTCTAGTGTAATCAGATACAACTATGAGTCATGTTTATTATCTAAAACTCTTAATTTGTTCTTGAAGGTAGGCATCTAGCCATACCATATATAAGCTAATACATGCTTATTTATTTTATCCCTTTTCCTTTTAATTCAGAGTTACCATTCAGTTCCTTTTTCTTTTCAACATGCATCTTTATAACTTAGTTCTTAACTTTTTTAAATTTCATGATACATTGGCTAAATATAGCCTAATATATTTCTTATATTTAATGTTGATTAGATAAAACCAATTAGCCAGGTGTCAGCAGTTCTAAGAATAGGATAGTCTTAGTGTAGTAAAAGCACATGTGTTTTAGCACTTGAAACCCAAGATTAGTGGAAGATGAAGAGTTTGAGGCCAGCATGGGTCAGGGAGCAAGCAAGAAAGACAACTTAGTGGACGGGGCAGTTGTCCTCAAGTTTGACAAAATGAGTTCAATCTCTAGAACCTGCATAGTGGAAAGAGAGAACAGACTCATGAAAGTTGTTGCCTGACCTTACACACATGTCATGGCCATGCGTGCATCTACACATATGCATATATACACACATAAAGAAGTCTTACTTAACAGCAGCAGCAACACCAGGCTGTGGTGGCACACACCTTTGATCCCAGCACTAGGGAGGCAGAAGCAGGCAGATTTCTGAGTTTGAGGCCAGCCTGGTCTACAGAGTGAGTTCCAGGACAGCCAGGGCTACACAGAGAAACCCTGTCTCAAAATAATCCAAAACAAACAAACAAACAAAAAAACAAAAACAGAACAACAGCAGCAACAAAAAGATCAGTTCAGTTGTCTAGGATGTAACTGGTATAGAGTATTTGCCTGGCATGAAGAAGGTCTTATATTGGTTTTTGTCAAAGGAGGATAGTGAAATCTGTATATGGAATAAATGATATAAACAGAGGAAAAGTAGGGGCCCTGAAGATTTTTCTGTAAATAGTAAAACAGTAGCACAGCCAGGTAGAGCACCTTTTGTAGCTTTAAATCTAGAGTTACTCAGTAACAAATAACTATAGTAGTTTTTTTCCAGACATATAAGCATAACATAATACCTAACCCAATATAAGATTTTTCACAGAATATTTTCATTTTTGTCCACTGTCATAAACTACTCATATATTGTCCTAGACTTGAGAATTAAGTAAAATTTTAGTGTAACAGTGACAAAAAGTGGTCCTTTTATAATAAGTTTTCTTACTAAACAACAAACTTTTTGTATTTTTAGCAAGATAAAGTTCACAACATACAGTTCTGAAACTTTTGCCAAACTTCTAACTCTGGATAATTTTAAGGAAAATTTGTTTTCTGCTACTTTCTTCTCAAAAAATACTTTCCTGTTAACCAACAAGGAAATTTTAAGTGATTAAATAATTGAAGCATTTATTTCCTCTTCTGTGTAAAAGTCTTTTTACATATGAACATTTATAATAGAATGTAGGCTTAATTTTTAGCTAGATTCTTCATAGAATAGAATAAGCTATTTTCTACAAATCTAATCCTATTTCCTCTTTTTTTTTTTTTTTTTTTTTTAAGATTTATTTTATTATATTATATATGTAAGTACACTGTAGCTGTCCTCAGACATTCCAGAAGAGGGAGCCAGATCTCGTTACAGATGGTTGTGAGCCACCATGTGGTTGCTGGGATCTGAACTTATCAACTTCGGAAGAGCAGTCGGGTGCTCTTACCCGCTGAGCCATCTCACCTACAAATCTAATCCTAACTCTAAATCCAGGGTCAGTTTCTTAACACATGGGTGGTATAAAAGGTGGTTTAAATCTGGTGGTGGGTTTTTTCCCTCTTGTGAAAAATAAAGTAAAACATCAGTCCTTAAGTCTTGGGTTTTTAATACTTCACAAAGCTAATGTTTAGAGAGCTTGAAAATTCCTGATACATAGCACACATACATAAACAATAAATCACTTAATTCCTATGTTGTTAGCTGAAATGACTTGTTACTTCTGAAAAGGAAGAAATAAAGGTAGCAAATATATTCAAATTAAGAAAAAGCTGCACTCCTGAATTTTTTTGCAAAGGAAAAACATAAAAAAAAAAAAAATCTACCTTTTTAGGTGGGCAGTGGTGCTCAATCCCAGCATATGGAGGCAGAGGCAGGTGGATCTCTGAGTTTGAGGCCAGCCTTGTCTACTGAGTGAGTTCCAGGACAGCCAGGGAGAAAAACTTTATCTCGAAAGACAAACAAAATACACCTTTTGTGTATGTGTGTTATAGGCTAACAAATTTAAAGGATTTTTTTTTTAGTATATGAAGATTTGTTTAAAATTTTGTTTTCTTTCGTGTATATCAATAAATTAAGGCTTTTCAATATACTTGTTTCCTATTTTAACATTTGGTCAAAGTAACAGATTTATATCTAACAGAAAAGCATTTAATATATAGATGAGTCCTTCATTTACAAGTTTGTTGTTAGATTCAATCATTAAACATTCAATCAAGTTTAGAATTGAGACAGTAATAATTTTTCTTTTGAAAAAATAGTTTTAAATATAATTGTTTACAAGAATATAGTGGTTTAATAAAATGGTTTAGAAGACTATCGTGAGTATTGAATGGTGTAGAATGTTAAAACACTAGTGCTTTTGTATTAATCTAAGGAGAATATTAAGATAATTCATTTTTTCTTAGATGCCTTTGAGTAATGGACAAATGGGCCAGCCTCTCAGGCCCCAGGCACATTATAGTCAAACCCAGCATCCCCCTCAGGCATCTGTGGCAAGGCATCCCTCTAGAGAACAACTAATTGATTATTTGATGCTGAAAGTGGCCCACCAGCCTCCATATACACATCCCCATTGTTCTCCTAGACAAGGCCATGAACTGGCAAAGCAAGAGGTAAGACTCATCAAGACTGTTTGAAGTATGAAATTAAACTTTTCATATATCCTCATAGGTGAATAGCAAAAAATTCCATGTAGAATTTTAACAGAAGTTTTTATCATTTTTGTTTTATTTATAAAGTTTAGTTTTCTAAAGTATTAAGCTTTGTAGTTTTTAACTTGGCTGTACAATCATGTAAAATAAGATTTAGTTTTAGGGTATGGGGTTTTTCTTTTTTAATTCTAAGGCTATTTCTTGTACAAAATAGATTGATGGTGCTCCAGTAGATTTTCTTCTAAGACTGTAAATAGTAGACCATTTAGTTTCCATTCTACACCAGAGTCTTGGCCCTTACAGTTGGAAATTCAGCTATAGTCTCCAGACTGAGTTGAAGGCTTGATCTTGAAGATGTATAGGTCATAATTTCATATGCCTTAGTGGTTTATTTATGAGATGATGGTGATGATGATAGCATTGAAACCTTCGGTAGTGATCACATTTTGTTTTGACTGAGTCTGTATAAACAGGAACATCCTATAGCAGAAATTTAGCTTCTGTCGCCCACGGTGTACAGCACCCTGAAGACTGAGGCTAGAGAGTAGTACATCAAGGCCAGTGTGGATGCAGCACACAATCCAGACCAACTTTAGGCTGATCAGTGAGACCCTGTGTCAAAATATAAGCCAGCACCAAAGGACCAGGGGCAGGAGGATCTCTGTGAGTTTAAGCCAACCTGGTCTACACAGCAGATTCTAGGTCATCCAGGACTGCATTGTGAGAGCCTATCTCAAGAAAATGTTTCTGGAATCTTATTTTACAGTCGTTTATAAAAACTGCTGTCAGTTGATCTGACCTTAAAATCCTAACTCCCCTGAAGCATACAAACAGAGGGAATGAGGAGTTGATTTCTTAAATCTAGCTCTGAATGTCATAAGTACCTTATTATGACATATCTTATGGCAGTGACAGTATAGAATTTAGATGGTCTGTAAGTGAAAACTGATGGGAGGGAATATGTCTGTGTGTTGTGTAGGTATGCACCACGCCATTGAAATTCTTGCTGGCTAAAGGTTCGAATAGGGCCCACACTAGTTGACTGACTAAGCCCCTAAGTAGTACAGTTAGGAGCTACACTTTGTAATCCCACTGTGCCTTTAACTAAGTAGTACAGTTAGGAGCTACACTCTGTAATCCCATCGTGCCTTTAACTCACTGACTCATTAACAGTAGTGCTGCTCTGTGTTGTCATGTCTCATCTGCCCAAATGCTTGAATTTAATTCACCAGGATATAAGTAGATAAATATAGTAATATTTCCTTTATGTTCATATTAAATCAGATTCGAGTAAGAGTAGAAAAGGATCCAGAACTTGGATTTAGCATATCAGGAGGTGTCGGGGGTAGAGGAAACCCTTTCAGACCTGATGATGATGTAAGTTGTTTTTTAATATGCCTTTGAACATTCATAAGGAGTCATTTATTAATCCCATAGTTAAGTAAAAATGTAAATCTATATGGCTCTCATTCTTTTTCTTTATTTTCTTTGGTTTTTTGAAATTTGATCATTCCATGTTGTCTGAAGCAAAAAATTTAACCAAAAATGTGAATGTTGATGATATTACCAAGTTATTTCTAGTTTTGTTATTGCTTTTCCAAAATGCCATAGAAGTGATATTGCTACATTGATAAAGTCAGAAGCATAAATTATTTTGACCTGTCAGAATGTTACTCTGAAAAGTCAAAGAGACAGTTTCCACGATATTCACATATTAGCATGTGTTGAAAAAAAGGTTTTCCTTGTTATTGATTCATGATTTCAGTTTGTATTTTGGCAATAAATAATTATTTTTTGTCATTGTTCATTAAAGGGTATATTTGTAACAAGGGTACAGCCTGAAGGACCAGCATCAAAATTACTACAGCCAGGAGATAAAATTATTCAGGTAATTAAGTCAACTACCTTTTTATTATTTTTTTCATTTTATTTTTTAATAATTTTATTTTATAATACTATTGTTTATATACTTTTTATTTTTAAATAGTCCTACCATATACATTGAAAATCATTATGTTTGATAAGTCATTTTAAGTTTAGAAATGTTAATTTTTACTAATTTAGGGGATCTACTTGGAGGTGAGTTAATCATTATATCAAATAGTAAAATTTCAAAATTTGAGAAACTTTTTTCATTTGCACTTTTTTCCTTTGTTCCTTCAGTCATTTGTTTTACCTAAATACATGGGCTATAGCTACTTCCTTCCTCCCACTCTACCAATGTTAGTTCAGATAACAACAGCAAGTAACCTTCAAATCAAAAATGATAGAAACATTAGAGTTTAATAGCTGAAAGTAGGATTTCAGATTGAATTCTGCTCAATCCTTCTTAAATGTCAACTTAGTGCCTGTATCAGCAGTATATAGAATAAAATTGAAGTGATTCAAACAATGACATGCAAATTCATGTTACTACAATTTTTTTAATTTTTAATTTTTAAATAATTTTCTAACTCCAAAAACTCACAAGAACCATGTAACAAAGTGATTGTGTGGCCAGGCAGTGGTGGCGTTTAATCCCAGCACTTGGGAGGCAGAGGCAGGTGGATTTCTGAGTTCGAGGCCAGCCTGCTCTACAGAGTGAGTTCCAGGACAGCCAGGGCTACATAGAGAAACCCTGTCTTGGAAAAACCAAAAAAAAAAAAAAAAAAAGTGATTGTGTTTTGTTTGCCATACTCATCTATAGTATCCACAATTATTTTCTCCCTCTACACACATACACACACATGATGAGGAGAGAGGAGAGATTATTCTGATGGAAATCTGTGGTTTTAGAATAAGAACTCAATAAATAACAGCTAGCCTTTATATAACCTGTTTGCTGGTCTTAAACCAGTGGTTTCTGTAAATGAGAAGTCTAGACATTGCCTTCAGGTACCCTGGCAGTTTGGTAAGGCTGGGTGTACCTTAACACATACACACAGTCCCTGTCTGATCCTGTCTTAGACAAGTACTTCCCAACATCTGATCACTGCACTAGGATTACCTAAGGGGCTGAGTAGGAGGCTCGGCGGCTAAGATCTGGCCGTTCTTCCAGAGGATGCAGGGTGGGTTCCCAGAAACAGCCATCAGTGTCAGGGCATCTGATACCCTCTTCTGGCCTCCTTGGGTACCAGAAATCTAGACACTGCCTCTAGTTACCCTCACAGTTTGGTAAGCCTAACACATATGAAAGCAGAATCCCCGTATACACATAAAATAGAAGCTCCTATGTTAGTTCTTCAGAGATTGTATTTCCATATGTATACAGTGTAGAGACCATTAGTCTATTTGTGTTTTTAATTTTACATATGTGTGTGTACAGATACGTGCATGCACTTCCTGAGTGTAGAGGTCAGAGAACAACTTGAAGGAGTCAGTTTTCTCCTATGATGGTGGTCCCCAGAATGAAACTCAAGGCTTCCCACGTGCAATTAAGTGGCCTTACTCTCTGAGCCACTTCATCAGCTGGTGTGTTTTAAATTGCTAGAATAGTTCTTTTTTTCTGACAGGTTTGTGAACTATCAGAAAATGAGATCTAGAATTACAAATAAATTTCTAAAATTTTTCCTAAAAGTTTTATTTTCCTTTTTCTTCTAGGCTAATGGCTACAGTTTTATCAACATTGAACATGGGCAAGCAGTGTCCCTGTTAAAAACTTTTCATAATGCAGTAGAACTCATCATTGTACGAGAAGTTTCTTCATAAGCACTATAGACAAAAACAATGGGGGAAGATAGCAAGATTTATGGAAGACACTTGCAAGGGAAATGACTATTTTGCTTATTTTTATATATAAAGAAGAACTCAAACTGTTGATTTGGAACTTGTACATTACTGAAATAATGGACCTTGTGGTTAGAGGGAAGAACCACTGTACAGAAGATAAAAGAGACTGTTGAATTCAAATCAGATAAAATTTGTTGTTAGGTTTTTAAACTTAGCAAATCAAGGCTACAAAAAAACAGAATTAAGTTGTTTTTGTATAGATTGTAGGTTTATTTTTGGATTTCATACACATGACTGACTGTATGCAGGGCAATAGTTAGCCTTGATGTAGCCCAGAGACAGACGGCAGAGCTGTCTATCTCATAGCTTTTGTGTCCTTACTTTTATCCAACTGGTATTAATGGTTTTTCTGCCGAACTACTTTTTCCTTGTGGGTAAGAGATTTGAAGTGTTGGCTTTTGCTATGTGCATACTGAGGAGTGGGTAGATGAAGTTGGTGCTGGTGGGTTCACTTTTCAAGGCCAGATTAAAGCATTATTTCCTATAAAAATCTGAGGCAACTGGTGAAAAAAAAAAGTTATCTGATAATGTATTTTTATTAATAGAATAATGCAATAAAGTATGTAACGTCTTTTTAAAAGACAATAATTGCATTTTATGAGCTCTACAAGATCAATTCTTGTCATAGCTGTTGACTATACATTTGCTACTGGTGATTCAATTTTTAATATTTTTAGTTACTGAAGTTTTTAACTCTAATGTAGATGCATGTCCACGCATTTCTCATACTATGAAGTCCCGATACTTTTTTCTTTGATAAATGGTGGTACCTGCAACCTAATTTTTATAATTAGCACTCCATCATAATCTAATTTATAATTTTTGTTTTAAGAAGCAAATGAGACTAAAAAGCCAGTTTTAAGTTTTGTGTGTCACCCATAATACAAAATGTCAGAAGGTTTTAGAAAGCCTCTTGGTTTCGTTGGCCTGGCGTTGCCTTGGTAAAGTGAGAGGAAATGTGAGTGTGCATGGAGCTAGGAAACCAAAGCAAGTCTGGGAGCCTGGCACAGCGATGGAGGAGTGCTGCGGAGAGTGCAGAGCCCAGGGGGGTCCCCGAGGCCTGCCAGTGTGTAAAGTGTTCAGATAAAGGGCTGTTCTACAGATAACACTCAATGTGAACTCCACACTTCAGAGTCTTTAAATGGTTTCTAAATGGACTGGTGTGATAGCGTTTTATCACCAATTGCCTTTGTTCTTCATTACTGTAACAAGTATTGATGATAGAAGTTTATTAATTTTGTATATCCAAACCATTAATTTTATTTGCTTTTGTTCTGTATAATGAAATTTGGGTAACATGCAGTGGTAAGAAGTAATGCATGGCTATTTGGACTGAGAAAAGTGCCATAGGAGACCAGCAACTGTTTTTAGTTGAGGCTAGTCTGAAAACTTATTAAAGCAATACTCAGTTCTTTAATTCATTTTTTTTAATTTCCGAGAAGCATAATTTGGGTATTTTTAATGTTATGCTATTTTCTTCAACCTTGATTAGTTGAGAGTCTTATAGGACTAGCTAAAGCACCACCTACATTATTTTTACAAAATGAGTTGGACTCATTTCCATTTCTAGTCAAAATAGTCAGCACTTTTAGAAATATTTGAACTTAAATATTGCACTTCTTTCAAGCTGTTATCAATTGGGTATTGTACTGTATAGTTTTAATAATTTTGATTGAAACCCTTTAACAACTCTTTGTAAATTTTAACTCATTTTTAGTTGATTTTCAGTACTATTTACATAGGAATTGATTTTTATGAATATAGTAGAAGAAATGTGCTGTATTTTGATAAAATTCACTTGTATGTGTTGTAATCTCTTAAACAAAGAATGACAAACAGCTTCTTTAATGCGAGTCTTGGTGTTCACTTTATTCTTACTTTATGTTGTTGCTGCAAGATAATCACATTTCCCTTTATTGGCTTCACATTTTCACAATCACTTTAATTAGGAATAATTAAGAGACGTATAACTGCACAATTCTCAGTGATCTTAACTTGGATCGTTGATTATAATTTTGTAGAAGGAGTTAGGCTTCACAGAATCGGCTTTGGTGATCCCTTGTGCATACGCCATTGAAGTAACCACAGGTGCAGCAGATGGTATATGGACTGGCACTCTGTCCCACAGTAGTTCAGTTTAGGCTTGGGAGTATTCTTGAAAGTCGGGTAAGAAACTTTGTTGTCCACATTTGGAATAACATAGAATAAAAGTAAAATTTAAATAGTAAAATGCTGTGCTTAAAACCCCAAGTTTTCTTACAGAATATTAGAGGGGGGAAATTAAGATTTCTTTGTGAGAATTTTGTTAACAATATTATAGTTTGAATGGTAATCTGTACCTTTTGATGAAATGCAGAAGCCATTTTTAACTTGTATTGTTTACTAAATTGTAGTAACGACCATCCTCAAAACTTACTTTAGCACCCACTGTGTAGCAGGTTTTCAAAACCAGCTCCATCATGTTTATAGTAACTGTTTAAATGTCATTGAGGGGCTCAGGAGATGTTCAGTTGGGAAGGTGGCTTTCCGCATAAGCATGAGCGCCTAGGACCACATACAAAGTCCATGCAAAACAGCATGCTCCTGTATTCCCAGCGCTGAGGAGGAAGACCAGCCACAGTATCTGAACTGCAAGTTCAGTGAGAGACCCTGTCTAAAAAAAGTAAAAAATAAATATAAGGTGGAGACCTATTGAGAAGATGCCTGCTATCCTCCTCTGCCCTAAACACATAATGTACATACACACTTGCATACATAAACATGTACACATACAGCATTACATTCTACTGTTGGGGGGGTAGTTTATTCTTACCTTATATGTATCTGTGCTTTGCCTACACGTATGTCTGTGTAAGGGTGCCAGATCCCCTGGAACTGGAATTACAGGTAGTAATGTGTAGTAATAGAGATTATTAAAATCCCTGCCCAGAGCTTCTACCCCACCTTTGGTTATTGAGTTCTGGATGAGAGACACACTGGCAGCCTTTATATTTTCAGCCTTAAGCCGCACAATGGCTGGGCAGCTGCCTGCCCTCCGTGCTGTTAGGATCTACTTTCCTATCGATAACCCCGAGTTGTTACTTACTGTGTACTGTATGTTCCACCTGGGCTGCTTTTACCTCCAATAGGGCAGCCCTCAGGACCACATTCTTCCAGCTCAGCTGACCCATGGCAGCTTCTCATTTCTCTCCTGCATGTTCTTCTCTCTCCTCTCAAGCCCACAAAAATCTGCATGTGGAGTCTTTGAAGTTGTAAAGATAAAATTGCAAGAGTTTCCTATAGGTTTTAAATACTGATTTATGTTTTGGCATAGGAATACTTGAGACAAGTTTTTGATGTGTAACACAAAGTATTCAGACTCACTGTGTAGCCAGAACTCTGAATCCCCCTGCCTCTGCTGCCCTAGTTACGTTACAGGCTTGTAGCTCATTGCCTGGATTTTTTTACTTAAGACATGACATTCCCCAGTCCACAGTTGTTGATAGTATCCTGTTACTTTTTTTTTTTAAAAAAGATTCGGCGTGCGCCTTTAATCCCAGCACTTGGGAGGCAGAGGCAGGCGGATTTCTGAGTTTGAGGCCAGCCTGCTCTACAAAGTGAGTTCCAGGACAGCCAGGGCTACAAAGAGAAACCCTGTCTCGAAAAAAAAAAAAAAGAAAAAAAAAAAGGGCTGGTGAGATGGCTCAGCGGGTAAGAGCACCCGACTGCTCTTCCAAAGGTGATGAGTTCAAATCCCAGCAACCACATGGTGGCTTACAACCACCCGTAATGAGACCTGACGCCCTCCTCTGGTGCGTCTGAAGTCAGCTACAGTGTACTTATGAATAATAATAAATGAATCCTTGGACCAGACCCACCAGATCGAGCGGGGCCAACCGGAGAGAGCGGGCCGAATGGGGGCTGCCGGAGCGAGCGGGGCAGACCAGAGAGAGTAGGGTTGACCGGAACAAGAAAAGAAAAAAAAAAAAGATTTTTGTGTGTGTGATCAAATCTCATTCGTGCTTCATTATTCTTAGTAAAGTCTCCATGCCCGTGTCACAAAACTCCTCTTCCATGTTTACTTCTGTTAGCCACATAGATTTGATTTTCTTTGTGGTATAGACCCTTAGTCCATCTCTCTTGAGTTTATCACTGACTGTTGTGTCAGGTGGAGATCCACTTACATGGTCTTCCTGCATCAACTGTAAAAGCCCACTTTTTAAATTTTTAATTTTATTGTGTGGGTGTTTACCTGTATACTTTGCCAGTGTACTACGTGTATGCAGTCAGTGCCCATAAAGACAGAATGGGGCATTGATCTCCTGGCACTATAGTTACAGATGGCTGTAAGCCTCCATGTAAATACTATGAATTGAGCCCAAACCTTGTGGAAGATCAAGAACAATTAGTGCCATCTCTCCAGCCCCAGCCCACATTCTTACTATGTACAATGTAAACTCTGTCACATACCACCTACCTATATGTACAGGACTTTCAGAGCATCTGCCTTATTTTGTCCCAGCAAAGTTGTTAAGTTTATAGTGAATATCTATGGTCTGTATTCCATTCCTAACTGACTTTAATGCTTGCTTTTATGTCTGACATAAAACCTGCATGTATCTTAATATTTTATACTAGCATTTCTCCTCAAGCCTCAGCATCCGTCAGAGTCACCTGCAAGGTGCGCAAGGATTTACATTCATAGCAAGTTCTCAGGTGCTACTGATGCCTACAGTCTGGGGATACCAGACTTCACTGCCTTAAGGATAATTTATCTTTGCTCCTGTTTTTTGCTCCCCCCACCTCTTGCAAATTTCATGGTAAGTTTTTGACATTTCATTTTCTAGTTATGACCAGTAATGGCTAAAATCAGGTGGACTATGAAACGATGACTTTGGTAGCAGTGAGCATAGGACGGTGGAGAAGGGCAGTGCGGAGGGTGAAGAGGAGAGGGATGAACTGCAACCGTCCCAGGGTAAGCCCTCGAAGTGTCGTGAGCTGCGGAGCAGAAAGCAGGACCTAGGTAGAAAAGTGACATTTGTTAAGAATTTTATCTGCCTTGTATCTTAGAAATGTTTTGGCATGCCTTCACTTTTTGGTTGTCCTATGAAAGTCCCCTAAGTTATACCCTATAAAATATTGACACTGAAATTGCATCACTAAAAACCATTTATAGAGAAGAACCACTAGCTTTTTTAATTTATTTATTTATTTATTTATTTATTTATTTATTTATTTATTTTGTTGTTGTTGTCTGGAACCTTAGTATCTTATTTTTTTAATTAGATATTTTCTTTATTTACATTTCAAATGCTATCTATCCCCTTTCCTAGTTTCCCCTCTGAAAATCCCCTATCCCCTCCCCCCTTCCCCTGCTCCCCAACCCACCCACTCTCATTCCTGATCCTGGCATTCCCCTATACTGGGGCATAGAACCTTCACAGGACCAAGGGCCTCTCCTCCCATTGATGACTGACTAGGCCATCCTCTGCTATATATATACCTAGAGCCACAAGTTCCACCATGTGTTTTCTTTGATTGGTGGTATAGTTCCAAAGAGCTCTGGGGGGTACTGGTTAGTTCATATTGATAGAACCTCAGTCAGTATCTAGTCCAGACTGACTTTGAGCTCACAGCAGTTCTCCTGTCTCAGGATGCTGAGTGCTGATCTTCCAATAAACCTGATGGGTAGTGTCAGATAAGATAAAAGTCAGAAGCAGTCAGGTTTGGTAACCATCACAGCAGTAACTGGGTTTTCTAAAAGAGTAAGCCATTGAATCAATAGTGTTGACTTTTTTTTTTAACTCCCTGGGATTATTTTTAATTTTTGCATTATTCTTTCGTTCATGTAGATGATGTGGCAAGGTTATACAGATCAAAATACGCCTGGCAGGAGTCCATTCTCCTTCCACATGTGAGTTCTGTGTATTGAATTCATGTTATCTAGGCAACAAGTGTCTTTACTCACTGAGCCATCTTGGCAACCCAATAATTACTTCTAAATATATTTTTAAATATAATTAATAGGAAATGAAGTAAGGAAGAATACAGGCTCATGGAACTCACTAGTTGGAATTTATTCCATCTTCCAGAAGGATTAAGAGGGAAGCACAGATCCTATTTGAAGGGAAAAACAAAACTCCACATAATCTTAGGACAGGAATGTATACCTGAATGTAGAAAGTTCAAATTATGCCAACTAAAAAAGTCTAGCATGGCCAGTGCTGAGGTATACCATAATAAGGAATTACAGAGAGATGAAGTCTGCTGGCATAACACTTGCTAGGATGCACAGAGGCTGAGTTCAATCTCTAGCCCCTCAAAAAAACGGTATAGTGGCACATGAGGATCAGGAATTTAAAGTTATTAGGTGTTAACTTAGCAAATTGGAAGTTCAGCCTGGGTTACATAAGAGTCTGTCACCCAAGTGATGGTGATGAGAAAACTAAGCCATTATAGCTAGGCATGGTGGTACACATCCTTAATCTCAGCACTTGGGGAGGCTACAGCAGGTGAATTTCTGAATTTGAGGCCTGTCTGGTCTATGGAATCCCAGAAGCCAAGGAATTTCATTTTGAAACCCTGTTTCAAAAATGAAAAGGAAAAACTGAATCATTATGTACAAAGCACCTGGTATATTATCAGATTTCTCAGTGGAAACCTAGGCTAGAAGAGAGAGAGAGAGAGCTAATATATCCCTATCAGCCAGGAAGACAGTATCTAGAAAACTGTTCCTCGAAAATGAAGTTGAAATTAAAGTTTCCCCAGATAACTGAAAGGTCAAGTATTTCACTCCTAAACCTATCCTCTAAGGAATGCTAAACAGAGTTCTGAAGAGTCCTAAACAGCAATACAAAACCAGATTAAACTGCTGAACTCAGTATAGGTAAGTGTACAGGTAAATGCAGCGTCTGTGTCGTAATATAAACATGTAACTCATTCTTTTTTTTTTTTTTCTTTTTTTTTGGTTTTTCGAGACAGGGTTTCTCCGTATAGCCCTGGCTGTCCTGGAACTCACTTTGTAGACCAGGCTGGCCTCGAACTCAGAAATTCGCCTGCCTCTGCCTCCCCAGGACTGGGATTAAAGGCGTGCACCACCACACCCGGCCATGTAACTCATTCTTAAATGAGGCAAAGGATTTTAAAGTAATTATAAGGCTATCTTAAATGTATATGTAATGAAGTTAATTTGTAACAAAACATTTAAGTGGCAAAGATAAACAGGAATAAGCTTATTTGTGGTTGAAGTTAATTCAAAGTAGATTGCAATAACTTTAAGATGTTTATGTAAATGCAGTGATAACTACAAAGATGACGACAGTACAGATGGGAAATGATTAGGGAGTCCACACATTTCACACACAAAAGGCAGCCAAGAGCAAAGCTGCAACTCAAAAACGCCAAATTGATGCACCCTTCCCTGCTGCAGAGACTTCACTGTAACTCAGTCAGATACAAAGAAGAATGGATAATTGCTGAATTTATATTTTTAAAACAAGATAAAACTATATGTTGTCTGCAAGAGGCTTGAGACCTTCGAGTATACATGGACTAAAAGTGGAATAGAAAGAGACAGCCCATATAAACCAAAGCCTCAGTACAAAGTAAAGCCAGGCATAGTGGTATGGTCCTTCAGCCCCAGGATGCTTAGAAGACTGAGACAGGAGAATTCGGGCAGCAAAGCAGTATTTTAGGAAGCAATAGAGGGAGAAAGGATGAGAATGAACAGTAGAGGAGCAGGAAGAATAGATTAAGATAACTGTTGTGAGAAACAAAGAGATGTAATGATAAAGGTGTTAATCACTAGAAAAGTACATCAGTTATGAATGTGTACATACATATACGTAATAGAGCTTCCAAATAGAAAACAAGCATTTACAGAAATGTAAGAAATAGCAAAACAGGGGCTGGTGAGATGGCTCAGCAGGTAAGAGCACCCGACTGCTCTTCTGAAGGTGATAAGTTCAAATCCCAGCAACCACATGGTGGCTCACAACCATCCGTAACGAGATCTGGCTCTCTCTTCTGGAGTGTCTGAGGACAGCTACAGTGTACTTACATATAATAAAATAAATCTTTAAAAAAAAAAAAAAGAAATAGCAAAACAGTAGGAAGATGCAGTCCTCAGTTTTCATTGCCACTGAGGAAACATGATGAGTGAGGAAAAAGAACTTGAATACCGCTTGAACTTAAATTACATATATAAATAAAGCAATCCACTTCAGAATAGTTGAGAATATATTATTCTTAAGAAGTTGAGTGCTGCCGGGCGTGGTGGCGCACGCCTTTAATCCCAGCACTCGGGAGGTAGAGGCAGGCGGATTTCTGAGTTCGAGGCCAGCCTGGTCTACAAAATGAGTTCTAGGACAGCCAGGGCTATACAGAGAAACCCTGTCTCGAAAAACCAAAAAAAAAAAAAAAAAAAAAAAAAAAAAGAAGTTGAGTGCTTGATGTAGCTACTTTTCCCTTGCTGTGAAGAAACAAAAGAAAGCATTTAATTGGGGGTGTGCTTACAGCTTGAAAGAGTCAGCCCATGCCCATGACAGGGAGCATGGCACTGGGGCAGTAGCTAAGAGCACACATGCTGACACAGCAGCCATGAGGCAGAGAGTACTAACTGGAAATGATGTGGGCAGTGAGTGACACACCTCCAACAAGGCCCACCCTACTCATCCTTCCCAAACAGCTCCACCAGCTGGGAACCAGGCATTCCTGTGGCCATCCTCCATCAAACCGTAACAAAACCAGTTCAGTAAGATGGGTACCATTGCAAATACCTTCAGTGACTACAATAAGATGAAATGAAAAATACTGAAGTAAACTGGAAAAAATCTACAAACACATAAAATGTACAGAAATGCACAAGAATGCATGTACTTGTACACCAGCACATCAATCTTAAGGGATACAACAAGAGCGGACTTCAGGAAAATTTATAGCACTCAGTGTTTGTGCTTAGGCAGAAATAACTATAACTTAGAGATCTAAAACCCAATATTGGGAATTGCTAAAGATTAGAGCAAATATAAATAAAAAGTTAAATTTCCAAAGCATTTACTTACTTGAAAGTCAAAACTGACAAACTTTCAAATATAGTAAGTAAAAATTAACAAAAGAGACATTGCAACAGATCACATAAAGGAAAAGAAATAGATATGTGAAACACTTATATAAAAATGTAAATAAAAATGTAAAAAAAAAAACAACAGTAAATAAAAATGTCTTTTTAGGTTTTCTCTGTGTTGCCCTGTGAACTCTTGCCCCTGCCTCCTGAGTGCTGGGTCTAAAGGTGTGGGCCACTATTAGACTTGGCTGAAATAAAAAAAATCTCAATAGACTTGTTATTAGTAAAGACATTGAATCAATAATCAAAAACCTAACAACAAATAGAAATAGAAATCCACATTGTATCTATCCCTGAAATCTTTAAACATTTAAAGGACAATTAAAGTCAGTTCTTCTAAAACTGTTCTGAAAATTAGAGAAGAGAAAGCCTGAGAGATGGCTTAGTCTGAAAAGGCATCTGACACTAAGCCTGATGGCCTGAGTTCACTCCCTGGGAATCACACGATGGAAGAAGAGAGCTAATTCCTACAAGTTGTCCTCAGATCTTCACATAAGCACCATGACACATTTGAGTATGTGTGTATGTGTGCACACACAGACTCCTTTAAGAATTAAAGCTGGGATCACCATGTATAATTCCAGCACTCTAGAGGTAGAGGCCAGCCTAGTCTACATAGCAAGTTCCAGTCTAGCCAAGGCTACAGAAAGAGCTTGTCTACAAAGAAAACTAAGAAGACAGAATACTTTCAAACACAATGAAGCTAGATTACTCTTATATCAAAACTAGGCAAAGATGGCATAGAGCCATAGACCAATATCCTTGATAGAAAAATCCTGATTAAAATAGGGAGCATAACGAATGTCAGGGCAAGAACAAGGAGGTGGAGTGCTGTCGTATTCTGACTTCTGGACATTCCACTTTTGAGTCTCAGCATCTGTAATTATTTCTATCCACAATTCTGTAAATAACCCCTCTGTCATGCTCTTGTAGCCAGCTAATGAAACTCATTGGGTGACACACACAATCCCAAATATTCTAACAAGCCAAATTCAACCTTACACTAAAGAATTATTCACCCCAATGAATGCCTGAAATTCAGCATACAAAATCAAAGAATAAAGATACTGTACATTATTAAAAAAAAAATAAAAAACCATGTGGTCATTAAATCAACACAGGAACAAAATTTCATACCTTCATGTCATTAAAACAACAATAACACACACACACACAAATAAATGTTGCTGGGTTCAGCAGCTAAGATCATCTTCTTTGCAAACATGACAACCACATTTGAGTCCCCAGCATCTGTGTAAAAAGCACCAGGCATGGCCAGGCTTGTATAACCCCAGAACTGGGGATGGAGACAGGAGCTTACTGGCCAGCCATGCTAGCCAAAACTGAGCTTCAGGTTCAGTGAGCTCCTGTCTCAGAAGAGTAAGTCCGAGAACAATAGAGGGGGTGCCTGGTACCCTCTTACCTACACACACATGCCCCTTCTCAACAAGGAAGAAAACTGTATATGAAAATTCCACAGGTAATACTGTGTTCAATGATGGAAGGCTGAGAGCTCTTTACCTATGATTAGAGAAAAGGACACTCATTTTTGTCACTGATAAATAATACTAAAATTTCAAACCACAACAAGAAGAAAAAGAAAAAAGACATCCACATTGGAACAGGGGAAGATATGATATCTATTTACTCTGACATTAGCACAAGCAACAAAATGAAAAAATAGGATCAAGGAATCAAATTCATTGTATAGGCTAGACCATTTAAGGGGACTACCAGCAAAGTGAAAAGACAGCCTAAGAGGTCAGTATTCAGAATATATAAGGAATATCTACCACTGAACAAAACGACTTGGATAGACATTTCTCCAAAGGCTGTATAAATATCCAGTAAGCACAGGAAAGATGTCAGCACCAGTAATTATCAAGGAAATGCAATAAATCTACAGTGAGTTAACTGTACTGATAACCTGTCCGAAGAACAGAAAATAATGTATTAGAAGGATACAGAGAGGGTAGAATTCTGATATGCTGTTGGCAAAATGTCAACTGATAAAACCATTATGGAAAACAGTGTGAAGTCTTAAAAAACAAAACAAAACAAAACAAAAGTAAACTTTCTCCGGGCGTGGTGGCGCATGCCTTTAATCCCAGCACTTGGGAGGCAGAGGCAGGCAGATTTCTGAGTCCGAGGCCAGCCTGGTCTACAAAGTGAGTTCCAGGATAGCCAGGCTATACAGAGAAACCCTGTCTCAAAGGGAAAAAAAAAAAAGTAAACTTTCCAGGCCTGATGGTTGTCTCAGTTAGTCTTCTGTTGCTGTAACAAAACATTGTGACCAAGGCCACTTACAAGAGAAAGTATTAATTTGGGCCTCACAGTTTCTGTTAGAGTCCATGACCATCACTGGGGACATGGCAGCAGGCAGTCAGGCAGGCATAGTGCTGGAGCAGTACCTGAGACCTCATCCCCAAACAATCAGAAGGTGGGGGTGCAGGAGCAAAAGAGAGCAATTTGGAATGGCATGGGTTTTTAAAACCTCAAATCCCATGCTGTAGCCATACTCCTCCTAATCCCTCCCGAGCAGTTCCATCAGCTGGAACTCAGACACCCAAATATCTGAGCCTGTGGGGCCCATTCTCACTCTAACCCCACATGGTTTCCATAGACAGTACAATGCGAAATGTATTTAGTCCAACTTCCTAAGTCCCCATAGTCTTTCTGCTTTGACTATTTTTTAAAATATTTATTTATTTTTAATGTATATGAGTACACTGTAGCTGTCATCAGACCCCATTACAGATGGTTGTGAACCACCATGTGGTTGCTGGGAATTGAACTCAGGACCTCTGGAAGAGCAGTCAGTGCTCTTAACTGCTGAGCCTTCTCTCCAGTCCCCTGCTTTGACTATTTTAAAGTCCAATTATAACACCATATAAAATAAAAAAGCTAATTATATACTTCCAACATACAGTGGCATAATATATATGTCACCTTTTCAAGTGAGGAGAGATGACACAGGAGGCTGAAACCTAGCAGGGTAACTTCGAGTCCTGTGATGCCATGTCTGATGTCAAAAGGCATACATAGACGGCTCCTCCTTCCAGCTTTGCTGACTGCTGCATACTCCTCTTGGGTTGGTTCTGCTCACTGTGTGCATACAGCTCTCCCTGGCAGACATCCCACATCTCTGGCACCTCCAACAGTCTAGAGTTTTCAATGAAATCCAGGTCGCTTTACACCTTTACACGATGGCCTGTCTGGCTTCAGCAGCTTGGGTTTAAGAGGTTTTTTTGTTTGCTTGTTTGTGTTTTCTCGTGCACAAATTAGTGAGTGACCTCAACTTCAGAAAATATTATTCTTCCATATAAAAATGAGAAGCCCAGAGGCTGGAGTGCCAGGCCTAGCTTTATTGACCTAGAAGGCTGCCACAGCAGTTCAGCACAAGGGGAATCAGTACCAGCTAGGATATGGAGCTGGGAGTTTGGGATAGTCGTGTAAGATGTGCACAGTGATGAGCGATCAGGAGTGGGTGGTGGCATTGTACATTGAAATCAAGAATAAGAAGTTCTATTGGGCTTACTTAGTTTGGAACATTTAGATGTGTTGACTAGGCACCAGGGATGAGAGGAAGGAAAGGGCAGAGATAACAATTTACCTGAGTTCAAAGGTCATGCATGGTGTGACCTGGATACCGAAAGATAGTGCTCACCATGTTATGGGGGTCTGCTTAGATCCAACATAACTCTAACACTGGGTCAGTGCAGAAGACATAACTTTAATCAAGCCGCTATCTGAAGGGGAGTTGTAGAGCACATTTTAAAGGAGGAAGCCATGAAGTGAAAGGGAGTGGGGGGTGGGGGGAACTGTAGCTTTGTCTAATAACATTTTGACATAAGGGGTTGAGAAAGGGAGTGTGTGCTAGTCATGGTAGAAGCTGGTTCCTGGGCCTGGGAACATGAACTTAGGTTGACCCTGCCAGCAGGACAGAGAAGTTGTACTTGAGATAGCTGGACTGGGACAACTGTCTCCTTGCAACTGAAGCTGTTTAGCTATTGGAAAGTCCCCAGCTTCCCTAGCTGGGACCCTGTGATTAAATGGAGTCTGAAAACAAAATGGCAGTACTTAGAACAAGTTTCTTTTGCTTGTTCCTAACAACCATGCATTTTCTGAAATCAGAACTTTCCCATTTCTTGAAATTTAAAATGTATGCTGGGCAATGGTGACACATACTTTTAATCCCAGTGCTCAGAGGCAGAGGCAAGCAGATCTTTGCCAGTATGGTCTATAGGTCAAGTTCCAGACAGCCAGGGTTATTACACAGAGAAGCTCTGTCTCAAAAAACCAAAAAGTATTAATAAATTTATACTGGTCAAGCTTAATACACAAATATAATCCTAGCTTTTGAGAAATTGAGATAGGAAGATCCAAGGCCAGTCTGGGCTACATAATGAGACTGCCTCAAAAAGCCAAATGTAAAAGAAATTGCCACCTGCTCTTACTGTTACTCATGTACTGTTTGGTCTCAGAAAGAACGGTATTAGAAACTCCTGTGTCTGCTTGGATGCACTGGATGTATATTACGTTCTCAATGCTCTCTGAAGGACTCTCTGCTCCCCTATGATGGACTTTTACACTTACCTCTGTAGACAGGGGAAAGGGAGGACCAGAGAGACCAAGGGAGAGAAAAGAGAAAAGAGGAGAGGTCATAGCAGACACATACTAAGGTTCTACTGTCCAGGCCATTGCAAGGATGGCTAGAATATAAAGGAGGAGTGATAATCAAGAGAGGGGCAGGATAAAGACCTGTGCACGTTCACAAAGAGCCCTATGTTAACTTGTTAACTTGCTTTCAAAACAAGATTTGTTACATAGGTGCGAAAGCACTCAGCTTCCACCTTCAATACAATTTGTGAATGAATGAGCCAATTTTGCCTGTGCTCTTCAGCCTGCAGCACGCTATCACAGGCAGCTGCCATGTCTCACAACAGTGCTATGTCTAGGCAGGGACTTGTAAATTCACTGTCATCAGCAAATCAGAAGTGAATCCTAATCTGGCTGCAGGGGGCCACGGGTTATACAGGAGCTGTTCTTGGCTTCCGAAACAGTAGTTAAGATGTCCCCTGACTGGCAGACTCGGGGTGGCGCTTCTTTAATTGCCTGAGGTATTTTGAGCACCATATGCTAGAGCACTAGGTAGCTGCTGTTGCCAACAGTCAGGCTTGCCTACTGGCTGCCAGGAATCCCATCTGCTCGCCATCCTCAGTTTCCTTGCTCGCATCTCAGTACCATGCTCATTATTGTTAGGAACAAAGACAAAAAGATCTCTGCTTTAAATATACTTTTAAAATTTATTTTAAAACGAGTTGTAGTTGTGCGTTTCCTGTAAATGCTTATTGATCAATGAAACATAGAACTTTTTTTTGACACCCCTGAATGTTTTTAACACCCCTGGTACTGTACTGACAGATGTCTGTAGCTATACACATTCTTCCCCTTTACTCTTATTATTTGTATTGTGTTTTGGGTGTGTTGCTAACAAGCTAAGAATTTTATTTACAAAGCATTTATTTGTATTATAAAATACACTGGCAGGAGCCAAGGAGATAGCTCAATTGATAGTTTTGCCTTGTAAAAACAAGGACCTGAGTTTGATCCCCAGAAACCACGTTGAGGGGTGGGGTATGGTGGTGCATGCTTGTAATTCCGGTACTGAGAAAAACAAAAACAAATAAAACAAGGACAATGAGAGACAGGCAGATCCCAGGGGCTCACTGGCCAGCCAGCCTAGCCTAGATGGTGAGCTGCAGGCTATGAGAGACCCTGTCTCAGAAGCAAATCCCAAAAGATAAGCTGTGCCTAAGAAATAGGACCTGAGTTGTCCCCGCCTCCACAGTCACACGTACACTGGGAAAGTCAATTTCTGTTGAAACTCTTAAAAGAGGAAAGGGCTTCACTGAGTTAGTACACTAGGAAAATTGAGTACTAATTTATTATTGGACCTCAATTATGACCAGACAGCTTTTAATTTTGCTCAGTAACAAAACTAATAATTTTTTTTCATTCAGAAAAACCTTTAAAAGTTCATAAAGTAGTTATATATTTAAAACTAGGCAAATTTTAAACTCAGTGTTGTCTAGATGGTTTTAAGCTCTACTAAGTATAAAAAAGATAAGGTGAGATGTATGCTAGAATTTTGGCTTATTTTATTTTTAAATTTTATGGTTCTGGGAATTGAACCCAGGGCCTGGGTGTGGTCAATAAGCAATCTACCTTTAAATTATATAACTAGTCTAGAATATTAACTTTTGAGTTGGTTATAACAAGAGAAAAACCAATAACAACAGATTCGTGTTGTCTCTAATCTTACAAAATTATTTTAGTTTTCGGTTCATGGTAGTACTGTATTTAAAACTTCCCAAACTGGTAACCTCACAACTAGATAATGATATGAGAATAATTAAGCCAGATATTTGGTCTATTGCATGAAAATTCCAAATGAAAATTAGGGAAGTAAAAAGGCAATATAGAACAATGTGAAAGAGAACAAGGTCAAGTGGAAACATTCTGTCTGTTTGTCTTTGTGTGTTATGCTGTGAAAAAGAACAAGGTCAGCACTGTGTTTCTTTATTCTTTGTGTGTTGTGCTGTGTTTGTGTTGGCAAAGGGTGTGGAGGTAACAGATACAAGGCACAGAATACCCGTGGAAGCCAATGGACAACCTTGGGTGTCAGCACTTCCCTCTACCTTGGGAAGACCCCCCTTTGCTGCTCAGTGCTGCACGCACAGAGCTAGCTAGCCCTTGAGTGTCCCAGGTCTCACTTGTTTCTGTCTTCTGTTTCACCAGAGGAGCTCTGGAGTTAAAGATGCATGTTTCTGAATCCAGCCTTTTGTGGGCTCTGGAGCTCCAAGCCTCGTGCTAACATAGCAAGCACTGTACACACAGAGGAACCTCAGCAGCCAGGAAACTGCAAGTTATACAAGCATAGGTACACTGCGGTTTGTTCACTCATTTTCTCTCTTCCTACCCCAACGCACAGGGTCATCTCGTATATCCAGACTAGCTTCAAAGTCATCCTCCTTGCTTTAGTCTTCCAAGTGCTGGGATTACAGGTGTGCACCATTATGCCAGGTTCCAAAACTTTTCTAAACATCACCCTTTCTAATTTTAAGAAAAAATAATCTTAAATCAGTCACTCTCTAAAATGATAGCAAATCTTTACCTACCAGCAACTACCAGGGAAGTTGTTTTATTTTGTTTGGTTTTTTAAAAGACACACACATTACACAGCATGCTTAAGAACAGAGAACTTTCTATCTTTCCAACCTTCTACCATCTGGGTTGCAGGTATTGAGTTTAGATTGTCGAACAAGACAGCAGGGACCTTTACCCACTGAGCTATCTTGCTGGCCTAGCAGAAAGGTTTAGATGCAGACACTGCATGTAACCAAGTATGACTTTTAAAAAGCTTAAAGTGTCCTATTAGCACTCCTCTGAATTTGCTACACCTGAGAGTTATTTTCATACTAAATCATTTCACTTGATTTTTGCCAGTCTTCTCTTTTTAATTTGTTGCAGGCTAATCCAATATATCTATTTCAGAATTTAACAGGATCATCTCGAGTGTTTGCACAAACACCCTCTGATGTGTAAGGTGACCTTCAGTCTCTTACAGTCTAATTGGAAGCCTGAGGGGGCTTTGCCATATGTCCCTGCAAAGCTGTTTCTCCCTTGTTTTCTACGAGATCCAGAGCCTAGCTCTGATAGTTAAGAATGAAATGCTGTGGGGGTAATTTCTAAACAGAAAAAGGTAATTTAGTTTGATTTAATCATGTTTCCACAGGAATCTACAGCACAGCCAAACACTAAACTATCGGCTGAACTCTAAAAAGACTTAAGTTAACAGCTTGTGTGTCAGGGTAAAATGTGGTACTCTTCTGTCTCTTGATAGTGGGATCAGCATGTGTGCACTATACTATGGCCTTCACAGGTACAGTGTGAACAAAGAGTCTACTTTCATCTCACTTAATATCAATAGGAGAGATAGTGCAACCACTTCCTGGAGAATAAATATGAAGACATTTGGGGTGGGGGTGGGGTTCTTACCTTTCGGTGTGGTAGGTGATTTTCAAATATAACAAACATTTCTTTAACAAGACATTTTCCAACAGATGTCCTGAAACGGGTTAAGTCGTGATCATAAAGGGGGAAATTACTAAATGGTGAGCTTGGGATCAGATAGTTAACTTACTCTGCTCGTGTGTCTTGAAAGGGTTAATTAATTCTAAGCTGGAGTGTGTCTTTGAGAAAGGTTTAACTCCTTGAGGACAGTGTTTCTGGGGGCTGAAGAGATGGCTCAGGAGTTGAGAGGGCTTGCTGCTCTTGCGCAGGACCCAGGTTCAGTTGCTAGCATCTTCACAGTGGCCCACAACTGCTTGCAAGTCCAGTTCTAGGTATGTAAATGATACTTTGGTTTAAGTATCCAAGTGGCACTCATTCACACATGTGTGAATCAACAAAAGCTTGTGAAGGATGCTGCTCTCTAGCTGCCACCTTCTGTAAGAGTTAGAGAAATTATGGCAGGGTCATTGTTTGTGGCTGTACTGGATGGTAGCTGGCAGCTGCACGTGACAGCCAAACATTGGAATGTGACTAGTATGAGAAACCATATTTTAAAATTGCATTTGATATGAATTAATTTAAATAATCACATGTGGCTAGTGGTACCTATATAATATGGTACAGATCTCCTAAACAGAAGACTTCTCCCAAATTCTGAACCTGACTGGAAAAATGCTATATGGTGATTTGGATGAAAATGGCTCTCAAAGGCTCAATTACTTGAATGTTTAGTCCTGGTTGGTGGAACTATTTGGGAAGGATTCAGAGGTGTGGCTTTATTGGAGGAGGTAGAGGTGTTGCTGGAGGTGGGCTTTGAGGTTTCAAAAGCCCATTCTGGCCCCAGTTAGTTCTCTCTTTCTGCCCAGTGGTTATTGTCTCAAGATGTTAGTTCACAGCTACTGCTCCCCACTATGAAGGTCATGGACTCACCCTCTGAAACTCTAAGTAAGTCTCAATGAAATGCTTCCTTCTGTAGGTCACCTTGGTTATGGCGTCTGTTCACCACAACAGAAGAGGAGCTGAAACATGCTGTGTCTCTCTTCGAAGCAGGGTTTAAGGATGTAGCTTGGTACTTTGTTATATTTAAATTGGCTTGTGGCCAACTCAGACCATCCAACCTACAAATATTTATCAGCAATTAAACAGTGTGCACTGAGCTAGAAACTAGAGAGACAGAAAATGAACAAGTCTGTCTTCCAAGCAGCTTACATGCTAGTGGGTGAAGAAAGGCTGGAAAGTAAATGCCTCAGAGATGGAGGGGGGCGTTTCTCAGATGGCCTAAGTACCAGAGCTCAGCAACAATGAATAGGCATTCCTACATAAACAAATAATGGATTAAATTTTGCACTCCTCCTAATTTACATATCGGACTCCTAATCTCCATTCTGTCACAGTGAGACCTTATCTGGAAATAAAGTCATTGAACATGTAATTGGTTGAGACTCATACATGGGAGAAATTTAGAAACATGCACAAACATATGCATGTACATACATCCATACACACACATAAACATGTATGTACACACACAAGTCAGAGAACTATCAGAAGTGAGGTTGTGGATCCTGGAACCTTTCCTTCTTTGGTGCCTTTATAGGCATGATGGTCTGACTGCACTTTGCGCTTAGACTCTGTACTCCAGAACTGTAAGACAGCAAGATTCTGTTGTTTAAACTGGTCGATTCATAGAGCTTTGTTACAAACCTGAGCAACCTGAGAAGCCTGAGAGAGCAGCCCAGACCAGTGCTAGAAAAGTAAGGCAAGAATACAGAGATGTTCAGGCTGGAGAGATGGCTCAGCGGGTGAGAGCACTGACTGCTCTTCCATAGGTCCTGAGTTCAAATCCCAGCAACTACATGGTGGCTCACAACCATCCGTAATAAGATCTGGCGCCCTCTTCTGGTGTGTCTGAAGACAACAATTATGTACATATAATAATAAATAAATCTTAAAAAAAAAAAAAAAGATGTTCACTGAAGTTCCATTTTATAATTTCTACCTTGGTAAACTCCAAAAAGGAAAATGAAGTGAGCCTTAGCCTAAGTATGAAAAATTACAAATAGTTCTCTAGCCTTAAACACCAAAAGCTGAGGGGGCTAGAGAGGAGGCCCAGCGGTTAAGATCATTGGTTGCTCTTCCAGAGGTCCTGAGTTCAATTCCTAACAACCACATGGTGGCTCACAACCATCTGTAATGGGATCTGATGTACATGCAGATAGAGCACTCATACATAAAATAAATCTTTTTTTTTAATTAAAAATAAAATTTAAAAAGCTGTATTATTAAGGTCAGACTGAAGCACTTCTGTTTAAAGGTCTTCATAGCCTACACTCCAGCATGCAGCAGCATACACAGACATAATTAATGACAAACATTTATTTATAGGCCGATAGATGAGTTAGGTACAGGCCAACTTAAACACAGAGGAAAATGCTCTGCTTTAAAATGTTCTGTTTAGGGCTGGTGAGATGGCTCAGCGGGTTAGAGCACCTGACTGCTCTTCCAAAGGTGATGAGTTCAAATCCCAGCAACCACATGGTGGCTCACAACCACCCGTAATGAGATCTGACGCTCTCCTCTGGTGCGTCTGAAGTCAGCTATAGTGTACTTATGAGTAATAATAAATGAATCCTTGGACAGGAGAGATCAGGGACTGAGCAAGTGGGACCGACTGGAGCGAGTGGGGACGGCAGGAGCAAGCGGGGCTGACCGGAGCGAGCAGGGCAGACCAGAGCGAGCAGGGTTGACCGGAGCGAGGAAAAAAAATTAATGCTCACTGGCTATCCCAAATCAATTAGATAAAACTTTTTTATTTACTAAACTTGTCTCCTAGAATGAAATAATTAAGGCAGTAATAGCTTCCCTAATTCCATGCAGAGTCATAGGAGAAAATAGGAGAGGTACATTATTTCTCATGTGTCAGCTTTGTGGGAGAGAGTCCCTGAGCAGAAGCTGGGATAGAAGTCACACTTGGAACAGTGTTCCTCATGGTAGGATGGCAACCCAACCTCATCCTCTAGTTATTACCACGATGGAAGACATTAAGGCCTGAGCAACCAAGTCAGAGTCTAAGAAGCGCCAATGACATGGTGATTCCTGAAAGCTGTATTCTTACCGAAAAAGACTTGCCAGCCCCAGGTAGCCTTCTCTATAGAAATAAGGAATATTAAACTTTTCCTTTGTTCCAGGTGCTAATTGACTCCCAGGAACAAGTTATGAGAAATGAGCTTTGGATGTTGTCAATTCTTACGTGGTTTTAGGCAGGGTTCTCCAGAGGAACAAACTGATAGCATCGATGTACATGTACTGAAGGGGCATTTAGTGCATTGGTGTATAGGATACAGTCTGGGTAGTCTAACAGTCGCTGTCTTCACACCGAGTATGTGGTAGCTGCTCAGCACCAGGGACACCTCAGCAAACCCAGTCTGGCTCTAAGGCCTAGCTAGTTTCTGGGGAGTCATGGGTCCTCAGAGCATTTAGAAGGTGGACAGCAACAGCAGTGGAGGCAGCCACTGACACACGAGCAACAGAGGTGAACTCAACAGCAGGATGCAAAGGTGAGAAGACCAGAAAAACAGAACAAAAGCAAAACCAAAAAACTTCTCCATTGAACCTCCTGTTATCTAGACTGCTGGAAGGTGCCACCCATGTTCAGGGTGAGTCTTCCCCTTCAGCAAAATAATAATAATAATTTAAAAAGAATCCCTCTCAGCTATGCCCTGAGGTTTATCTAGTCTAGATAATCCCTCCCAGGTAAAGATTTGTGTATGGATCTGGTCTAATAGATCCTATCACAGTGACAATATTACCCATCACACTTATGTAGCAGACATCACTGGACAACAAATATGACAAATATTGTGGCACACTGGAGTAGCTAGCAGCCTGACAGGCCTGCAGCATAGCATGGCCTGTGGATGAGGGTTGAAGGAACGCATATAACTGGGGAACTGCCAAGGGCAAAAGCTGAAGCCTTCGGTGAGGATTGGGAAATGATAGTAGATTTCTTTGGGGGTGCTTTGAATGTTAATAACTTGGGACATCTAGAGGAGGTGACTGGGGGTGAGTAGGTAATCAGATCCAGCTTAGGGTACAGGTCTGGGTCAAAAGCACTGATTGTTGGATGTTTGTATAAGTGCCAAAATTAAAGACAAATAGGATCAGGTAAAAAGGAAAACAAAAAGTGGCCAACACAAGGATAGAGATAGAAAGGAAAAGAAGGAAAAGGAAGAAGGAGGGGAAAGGGCAAGAAGACTCTGAGAACAGAAAACTTGGGAGAGACAGTTAAAGTTGCCAATCCTGCAGAATGAGCATGTGTGACAGGAGGTGGGGGGCATAGGGGACATTCCTTCTGTGAAATACAATGTAAAGGAAGAAGGGAAAGCAGGGTCCAAATACTGCAAATATTGGGGACTATGAAGAAATTGAAAGTGGTCTATTACAAACACTGGAGAAGTCAATGCACAACATCAAATATGACAAATGCTTATCTAAGACCCATCCCTCTGTCCTCTCTGTCCTGGGGAGACACATACACACACAGGAAATGCAATTATCAACTTTAAAGAAAAGCAGGAACCATGAATCAGAGAGAAAATGGGGCTCATATTGCATTTGACTAAATATTTATCTCAAAGGCTGAGATTTCAGGACTAAGGCATGGCTTCAATATCTACATTTAGGACATCAACAGCTCTGAGGGAGGAAAAGTAAGAAGAAATTCACAGATAACTCATCATAGTGAAACTTCAAAACAACTGAAGCTAAAGATTAAAAAGTCTTAAAACTAGCATTTTAAAAAGTTGCCTTCAGGGGATCAGAGGTGAGGAGGACACAACATCTGTCCCCAACACCAAGAGTAACTGGGACCGATGGGACCCAGGCACACAGGAACTCTGCCAGACCAGTGGTACAGGTTGCTTCAAGTCTGCTGAGGCCGGTACCCTGAGCAGACCCTGGACCCTGAGCAGACCCTGGGCACAAACTCCGCAGCCAGCCCCACAACACCCAGAGGCAGCTCCACTCCCAGGCGCTCTAACTTGCCCAGGATCAGAGGATCCCAGGATCCCAGGAGCTTGGTCACAACAGGATCTCAAGGTCCCAAAGGCAGCTTGACTGCCAGGAGCTCGGACACACCCAGGATCCCAGAATCCCAGGATCACAGAATCACAGAATCACAGAGACAGCTTGACTTGGAGGAGTTCTGACACAACCAGGATCACAGCAAGGACAGGCTCCAGTCAGACATAGCCAGGGCAGGTAGCACTAAAGATAACCAGATCCAGGAGGCAAGTGTAAGAACATAAGCAACAGAAACCAAGGCTACTTGGCATCATCAGAACCCAATTCTACCACCATAGCAAGTCCTGGATACCCCAACATACTAGAAAAGCAAGATTCAGGTCTAAAATCACTTCTCATGATGATGATAGAGGACATTAAGAAGGACATAAATAACTCCCTTAAAGAAATACAGGAGAACACAGGTGAACAGCTAGAAGCCCTTAAAAAAGAAACACAAAAATCCCTTAAATAATTACAGGAAAACACAATCAAGCAGTCAAAGGAAAGGAATAAAACCATTGAGGATCTAAAAATGGAAATAGAAACAATAAAGAAATTACAAAGAGAGACAACCCCGGAGTTAGAAAACCTAGGAAAGAGATCAGGAGTCATAGATGCAAGCATCACCAACAGAATACAAGAGATAGAAGAGAGAATCTCAGGTGCAGAAGATACCATAGAAACCATTGACACACTTATATGCACTCACTGATAAGTGGATATTAGCCCAGAATTAACCTAGAATACACAAGATACAACTCCCAAACACAAGAAAATCAAGAAGGAAGACCAACGTGTGGATACTACATTCCTCCCTAGAATAGGAAATAAAATATCCATGGAAGGAGTTGCAGAGACAAAGTTTGGAGCTAAGACGAAAGGATGGACCATCCAGAGACTGCCCCACATGGGGGTCCATTCCATAATCAGCCACCAAACGCAGACACTATTGCATACACCAGCAAGATTTTGCTGAAGGGACCCTGATATAGCTGTCTCCTGTGAGGCTTTGCCAGTGCCTGGCAAATATAGAAATGGTGCTACATCCACTCTAGTAGCAACCTGCCTGACAAGTCTGGGCATGGTCCCGAGGCAAGAAGTTCACGGAAACTTAGTCTCCTGGAATCATGGCATCCTGTATAAAGAATGCTCCAATGTCCTTGTTTTAGTTGGTAAATAGATCTGTGTGCTTTCCCCTAATATTGCTTCATTATAAGTGCTCCTAAGGATTCATATTTTGACACATAGATACGTTAGATTCTAGGCAGTCCTTGATCCAACCTTGAGCATGAACAGCTGAGTCACTGCCCTACAGAGGAATTCACCACTACCTAAGAATAAGGAGGTTTGTGACCTGAGAAGGAACCAGACTGAGATACTTGAGTCACTCCCATATACAGGAATTTACAATGGTTTAGGAAATAGATTAAGCTGTGGTTTTAGAATATTGCATTATTCATGAGAAGGTTAGCTAGAGCAGAACTCCTTAACTAGAATCATGACTTGGGTGTGAATACTCTTGCTCTGGGACTGTGAAGACCTCACACCTGGCTCCTAAAACCATAACTGACCTTAGATAGAGCTGATTTTGTCTCAGTTGTTTTATTACCCAGTTCCTGTCGGTCCTTTCTGTGACTGCATTCCTCTGCCTTGTGTAAGAGTCATTGGGCATCCAGAGATCTCATTGTGCCTTGAAGATGTGTTGCCTAACTCACTATTTTCTTCTGTATAAAAGCCGGGCATGGTGGCGCACGCCTTTAATCCCAGCACTCGGGAGGCAGAGGCAGGTGGATCTCTGAGTTCGAGGCCAGCCTGGTCTAAAAAGTGAGTTCCAGGACAGCCAGGGCTATACAGAGAAACCCTGTCTCGAAAAACAAAAACAAACAAACAAACAAAAAAGTCTGATGCTTAATTTGACACATGACATTCAGATCCACACTCCTTCGTGTAGTGTCTGTCTGTCACCCCCTCTCGCCGAATCTTTGCCCACTTCGCTCCAGAGAACTCAACACACGCAGACGAGGGTCTTGAGAGGGTCTGTAGCAAAGTGGATGCTCACAGTCATCTATTGGATGGAATACAGGGCCCCCAATATAGGAGCTAGAGAAAGTACCCAAGAACTGAAGGGGTCTGCAACCCTATAGGTGGAACAACAATATGAATTAATCAGTACCCCCAGAGCTTGTGTCTCTAGCTGCATATGTAGCAGAAGATGGCCTAGTCAGCCATCATTGGGAAGAGAGGCCCCTTGGTCTAGCAAACTTTTTATGCCCCAGTACGGGGGGANGAGGTTTTAGGGGACTTTGGGGATAGCATTTGAAATGTAAATGAAGAAAATATCTAATAAAAAAAGAAAAAAAGAAAAAAAGAAAAAAAGAAAAAAGAAAATAAACATTGACACAACAGTGAAAGAAAATGCAAAAAGTGAAAAGCTCCTAACCCAAAACATCCAGGAAATCCAGGACACAATGAGAAGATCAAACCTAAGGATAATAGGTATAGAAGAGATTGAAGATTCCCAACTTAAAGGGCCAGTAAATATCTTCAACAAAATTATAGGAGAAAACTTCCCTAATCTAAAGAAAGAGATGCCTAAAAACATACAATAAGCCTACAGAACTCCAAATACACTCAACCAGAAAAGAAATTCCTCCATCACATAATAATGAAAACACCAAATGCACTAAACAAAGAATTTTAAAAGCAGTAAGAGAAAAGGGTCAAGTAACATATAAAGGCAGACCTCTCAGAATTACACCAGACTTCTCACCAGAGACTATGAAAGCTAGAAGATCCTGGGGAGATGTCATACAGACTCTAAGAGAATACAAATGCCAGCCCAGGCTATGATACTCAGCAAAACTCTCAATTACCATAGATGGAGAAAACAGGAGATTCCATGACAAAACCAAATTTATGCAATATCTTTCCACAAATCCAGCCCTACAAAGGATAATAGATGGAAAACACCAGCACAAGGAGGGAAACTACACCCTAGAAGAAGCAAGAAAGTAATCTTTCAGCAAACCCACACAAACATAATTCTACTTTTAGCAAGAAAATTAACAGGAAGTAACTTAATATCTCTTAGTATGAAAATTAATATTATCAACATATCCAAATCATAACTTTAAGTTTTTATACTCCTTAATCTTTAAACACCCGACAGTAGGGTACCAGAGAGATTAAACCATTACCCTCTTTATCCAGGTTATAACATGTTAGGTATATATGAAAGACGAACAAACATGTACTGTCCCAGAATGACACACGGTGTATTACCAGTACGAAGAAGATAGAGTCGGAGAGATAATCATCCTAACATTATTTGATGTTTTCACATTATACTATGGTTTTCAGAACAGCTTGCATATTTCAAAATTATACAGCCAAAAGAAATGTAGACAATTAATTTGGAAGGTGGCTTGTAAAAAAACAGCAAAGAGTGAGACTGAAGGCTTTGCTTGTTATTTATAATTATTGTATCGCTTTTGAAGGACTTTATAAGGTACTCTTATTCTGAGATGAATGCTTTTCAAAATCATCACAGCCAATGAACCAGAATCTTACCCTCACCTGAAGTCTGTGCTACCCTCCAAGCAGAACCATTGTTCATTGAAACAGTTGATGAATGACTTCATGGATAGACCATCTTAATACACACACCATTTCTTAAATGAATGTAACTTGTTCCCTGCTGGCTGAGAATGATGACAATCACTCAAGTCAAATAGTTTTGACCATAGCAGGAAATCTATATCAAAAAATCGTGCCTACAATTCATTGCTTGGTGCAGCAGAACTGTCAACTCTTAGCTTATCTACTATGGAGGTAAAATCCTTTGGTGATGAGAGTACAGCCTTATTACAATGAACTCCAATGCTCAAAAACTGTTCTTATTTTGTGTTTGTACCACAGTAAGCCAAGATTTTAAGCTCTACTAAAAACAAAACAAACAAAAAGACTTTATCTATTTATGATCATTAAAAAAAACTAATAGTGATATATTATTCTAAAATATCAACAACAAAAAAAGTTACCTTCAAAACGCCAGGCAGCAGTGGTGCATGCCTTTAATCCCAGCACTTGGGAGGAAGAGGCAGGTGGATTTCGAGGCCTATGTTCAAGGTCAGCCTGATCTACAAAGTGAGTTCCAGGACAGCCAGAGCTATACAGAGAAACCCTGACTGGAAAAACAAAACAAAACAACAACAAAAAAAGTTACCCTCAAAACCATAGTTTGATATACAACTGCCTTCAAAAAAAAATCAACCCCATAGCAAGACTGACACAAAACAAATGAAAATAAAAACCTTCAGAGCCACAAGAAACAAACTGCCACCATACACAACACAATAGGCAAGTCTCAAACATATCTCAACATGCTGTGTGCTACTTGGTTTCTGTGACATCTTAGAGAAGATGGACCTGCAGAGACAGGGGACAGAGGAGACACAGGAGTGGGGTTTACTGTGGATGGGTGCAGGATAGAAGGTTTTGGGTGAGGGGACACTTTGCATACTGGTTAGAATAGTAGCTCCATGAAACTTTCCATTTGTCAAGACTCTTTGATGCCTATTCTAAAAACACAAAGGCATTATAAGAAAACTACTGACCAATATCATTGTTAATATAGATGCAAAAAAAAAAACAAAACAAAAAACAAAAAACTCTAGCAAAAATACTAGCAATTTGAATCCAGAAGCATGGTAAAAGGATAATCATGAACCACCCTTGTATTTCTAGAGAACTATTATGATTGATCTAGAAAAAATCATTTGACAAAACCCAACACTATTGTACGGTTTCTGTGTATCATCTCACTGTTATTTTATAGGTGCAGAGTTATCCATCTGGCACTGTCTATGTAACAAGTTCTGACCAGCTGCGGCAATCAGGTACTTAGCGCCAGAAGCGAGATAGATTCCCTTAGGATTCAACTTCCTGCTTCATCTGGTCAGTGAAAACCATTTTCCCACTTGGACAAGATTCTGACTAGGGAGAACTCAGTTCCGGTTTCACAGATGGTAGCTTCACTCCATTGGCTCCTCAGCCATGCACATACACCAAATGTTTGGTCCTGCCTCTCTGAGCTCCATTGCCATGGTAACACCACACTATCAGATTACCTCATTATGATTTAAATGAACTAAGGTCTGTATGACTAATGGATCTCACCCATCCCTGCCTTGGGCCATACATGCCAGCAACCCTTTATTGATTTCAGAAACAAAGATGTTTCCCCGTTCTAGCCTTTAGTCTGACTATTGGCTCACTGCCTTTCAACATTGGTCACCTTACAGAAGATATCTTGTGCATATAAAGAATTCTAAGAAGACTTTCCAATTTGGGGAGAGACCCGTGGAGAAATAGGACCACTTAACAATAAAATCAAAACCAATACCAGTCCTTCCTTGCTGACAATCACAAGATATGTGCCAGTGTTTTTAAAGAAAAAGAGTAAAATAAACAACAAAAGGGGGAATGGATGGCATTGAAAACTCAAAGTTGTATCTTCAAAGGTATTTAAAGCCTGTGAGTTCATAAAGAACAGAGCGGTGGAGCACTGCTTACATCTTGCTTCTTGCTTCAAGAAGAACTACTTGCCACAGTTTGGATATGGGTGAAAGGTGTGCCTCAAAAGATAAGTTCTAGAAGCTTGGTCTCCAGTGTGGTGATGCGGAGGTGCTAGAAGTCCTAATTAAGACTAATTAATTAGGCCATGGGCATGCACGTCTCCAAAGGAACTAGTACACGTCTTGAGAAGTGGGTGAAGTCACACAAGAGTGAGCTGGTGTAAGGTAAGCTGGCTGACACGGGTTTCTCTCTTGATTTACATCTTATCTTTTGACATATGTTCCAGCGTTGAGCCCACCCTCATGAGGCCTTGGTCAGAGCTGAGCTGGCACCATTCTCTCGGCCTCGCAAAACCATGAGCTAAACAAATCTCTTTTCTCTATAAAGTATACCATGTTAGTATGTACGTGATAGCAACATAAAACAGAGGCATTATTGACGTTACTTTCAAAGAGAGAGGAATTCAACATGGGACGCTGGTGCTTATAAAATCAATGGGAAAGGGTTGGCAAGATGGCTTAATAGTTAAGGGCACTGGCTGCTTCTCCAGAGGACCCAGGTTCAAGTCCCAGCAACTAATGACAGCTTATTACTACCTGAAATTACCATCTCAGGGAATCTGACACCCTCTTCTGGCTTCTGAGAGTCCCAGGCCTACATTTGGTGCACAGACATACACACAAGGAAAACATGGAAAATAAAATTTTAAAAATACTCAAAAATCAGCATAAGACTAGATAGTATCAGGTATCAAGGTATATCTATTGGAATGTCTCTCAAAACACTATTTTTTTTTTAAAAACACTAACCTATTTGAAGAAATTTTATTTCTGTCACAACTGGTTGTGAGCTGTTAGGTTTGGAAATTGCTGCCGTAGGTTATGGCTCTGGAAATATATTGGTCAGAATCTGCTTATATATCCATCTGTGTACACGGCGATTACAATTAGGGGTCAGAATCTGCTTATATATCCATCTGTATACACTGCGATTACAATTAGGGGTCGGAATCTGCTTATATATACATCTGTGTACACTGCGATTACAATTCATAGATCTGCTTATATATACATCTGTGTACACTGCGATTACAATTAGGGGTGGGAATCTGCTTATATATACATCTGTGTACACTGCGATTACAATTAGGGGTCAGAATCTGCTTATATATCCATCTGTGTACACGGCGATTACAATTAGGTGTGAGAATCTGCTTATATATCCATCTGTGTACACGGCGATTACAATTAGGGGTCGGAATCTGCTTATATATACATCTGTATACACTGCGATTACAATTAGGGGTCGGAATCTGCTTATATATCCATCTGTATACACTGCGATTACAATTAGGGGTCAGAATATGCTTATATATCCATCTGTGTACACTGCGATTACAATTAGGGGTGGGAATCTGCTACAGAGTATTTGTGGAGTCATTCTGTACCTGTTGTATCGAAGCTAACTACAGTGGGTGCTCTGTGCCTTATTTCCTAGCAACGTGGAAGCCTAGTGCTTGAGGTCGTTCATGCAACTGCAACACAAACAGCCCTGCAACTCCACAGTGTGCGGTTAAGAGCAGCAGTGGAAAGATACAGAAACTGGGGCATCTTCACTTCCAAATCTGACATGGCCCCTTCTCCGGGTCTTCTTTCTCTTTTCTGTTTTCTCAGGGTTGGGATTTGAAGCAAAGGCCTGGTACACACCAGCTGACTATTCTACCTCGGATCTATATCCCTATCTATAACGATCGTTTAATTAGTCATATGATTCAGGAATTCTGCTGGTAGGAATTTAGCCAAAAAAAAATAAAAACATTTGCACCTATGACATCCTGTCATCAGTGTGCTTAAATACTGAGACTGGATATTATACAATACAACCAAAGTTTCAGTTTCTAAAAAATTATTCATTTATCATTAGTGTATGTGTGTGCATGTGTATGTGTGAGGTGTTGGGGGAGGGGCACACATGTGCCATGGTGTGTGTGTGGAACAGAGAGAAGCTTTATTTTTTTTTTTTTTTTTTTTTTTTTTTTTTGGTTTTTCGAGACAGGGTTTCTCTGTGCAGCCCTGGCTGTCCTGGAACTCACTTTGTAGACCAGGCTGGCCTCGAACTCAGAAATCCGCCTGCCTCTGCCTCCCGAGTGCTGGGATTAAAGGCGTGCGCCACCACGCCCGGCTGAGAAGCTTTATTTTTTTCAAAGATTTATTTATTTATTTTATGTATATGAGTACACACTGTAGATGTACAGTTAGTTGTGAGCCTTCATGTGGTTGTTGCAAATTGAATTCAGGACCTCTGCTCGCTCTGGCTCAAAGATTTATTTTTTATTATTATACATAAGTACACTGTAGCTGTCTTAAGACACACCAGAAGAGGGCATCAGATCTCATTACAGGAGGTTGTGAGCCACCATGTGGTTGCTGGGATTTGAACTCAGGACCTTCAGAAGAGCGGTCAGTGCTCTTACCCACTGAGCCATCTCACCAGCAGCTTTAAAAGATTCCTTTTCTCCTTCCTCCTTTGTGTGGCTCCAGAGGCCAAACTCAGGCCATCGGGATTGAAGAGCAAGTGTTTTTGCCCATGGAACCATCTCCCTGCCCTTCCAAATATGTAAGAGTGGGACTTTATGGGCTGGTGAGATGGCTTAGCGGGTAGGAGCACCCAACTGCTCTTCCGAAGGTGATGAGTTCAAATCCCAGCAACCACATGGTGGCTTACAACCACCCGTAATGAGATCTGATGCCCTCCTCTGGTGCGTCTGAAGTCTACAGCATACTTTTGAAGAATAATAATAAGAGCGAGCAAGGTTGAATGGAACGAGGGAAAAAAAAGAGTGGAACTTTATTTACATGAATATTTAAAATAATAATATATACAAATGATGATCATTGGAGTCTGGAGAGATGACTCAGTGGTTAAGAGCAATTGCTGTCCTTGCAGAGAAGTGGTTTATTTCCTGGCTCCCATGGTAGGCTGCTCTAACTTCAGCTCTAGGAGACCCAACATCCTCTTCTGGTCTCTACATGTGTCTGCATGCAAATACACACAGACGTATACAAAAATAAATACTAATCTAAACCCTGGGGGTTGAAAAGATGGCTCAGTGGTTAAGAGCACTGGATGCTCTTCCAGAGGTCCTGAGTTCAATTCCCAGCAACCACATGGTGGCTGACCACCATCTGTAATGAGATCTGATGCCCTCTTCTGGTCTGCACTCATTAAAAAATTAAAAAAAAAAAAAAGTAAAACAAACAAACAAAAAACCCTTTGAAGAGTTACTGTATACGGGATATAAGGTAGCTTTGGACACTGACCATTTTGCATATGTTGTTCTGGAAGGATGTTACAAGAATGTCACTGAAAATACAGCAAACTAAATAGTGGGTACATAGGACTTTCTTTAAGAAAAATTTAGAAAAAGCATGTCAAAGCCCATGAAAGATAAAGAAAATCCAAATTAGAAAAGCCACAAAAGCCAGGCATGTTGGTACATGTTTTTAATCCCAACACTCAAGAGGCAGAGGCAGGCAGAGAGTGAGAGTGAGTTCCAGGGCAGCCAGAGCTATAAAGAGAAACCTTGCCTCAGAAAAAAACAAAGGAAAGAAAGAAAGAAAGAAAGAAAGAAAGAAAGAAAGAAAGAAAGAAAGGGACAAGGGGAAGGGAAGGAAGAAAGGGAGGAAGGGAGGGAAGGAGGAAGGAAGGAAAGGACAACTACAAAGCAGAAAAAAGTACATTTGAAAACTGAATGAGGCCGGGCACACGCATTTAATCCCAGCGCTCTGGAGACAGAGGCAGGCAGATTTCTGAGTTCAAGGCCAAAGTCTACAAAGTGAGTTCCAGGACAGCCAGGGCTACACAGAGACACCCTGTCTCGAAAAACAAAAAAGAAAAAAAAAAACTGAATGAAATTGCTGACAGTCTTTGTGAACTTGTGGAGTAAAGATAGAAGGAATGATTAGAAGTGAAGGACAAGACACCATTGCAGAGCTTTCAAACAGAAAAATCATACAAGTCTGAGCTTGGTGCACTGTAATCCCGGAAATCCTTGCCAGTTTGAGGTCCACTGGGTCTACACAGGGATATCCTATCTCCAAAGCCTAAGAAAGAAAAATGAGCCGGGCGTGGTGGCGCACGCCTTTAATCCCAGCACTTGGGAGGCAGAGGCAGGCGGATTTCTGAGTTCGAGGCCAGCCTGGTCTACAAAGGGAGTTCCAGGACAGCCAGGGCTATACAGAGAAACCCTGTCTCAAAAAACCAAAAAAAGAAATTTCTTTCTTTCTTTCTTTTTACTTGGCCCGTCAGGTCCGTGGAAATCAAGGTCGTGAGTCCTCTGTCTAGAGATACCCAGACTCCTGTCGGACGAGATGTCTCTCTCAAAATCTTACCGGTCGGTTCCTGTATGTCCCTTTGACAGAACTTTCTTTTCCTTAACGAGTAGAAAAGACATGGAACCGTGAGAACCGATATACATCTGCCCCCCTCTCTCCCTTTTCTCCCCATCCCCACCATGGCCCAGCTTAGTCTAGTCTTGTTCATTCTGGACTCTCCCAGATGTCTGCCTCTGACTATGCTCTCCCACATATCTATAATAAACTTCCTCCTCCACTATAAAAATAAGAAATAAAAAGAAAAGAAGAGAAGGTAAGAGAAAGAAAAAGCGTATTCAAATGCTCACGTTTGCGTCTCCAACTTTGTTCCAGTGGGCCCCGTGTCTGCTTTTGTGCCTGTAAGACATTGCTGTCATTCCTGTAGCTCTATCGTAGCTTTTGGCATCTGAAATGGCATCTGGAACGGCAACACCAGCAGTTGTATTCTTTTTGCTTGATAGCTTTGGCTATCTGTGCTCTTTTCTGGTTTCATATGAACTTTAGGTTTTTTTTTCTATTTCTGTGAAGAATGTTGTATGTATTTTTATTGAGGTGGCATTCAATCTCTAAATTGTTTTAGGTAAAATGGCCATTTTTCACAGTATTAATTCTACCAAACCATGAACATGAATGTGTTTCCATTTTCTTGTGTCTCTCTCAATTTCTTTCTTCAGAGACTGGAAGTTCTCTTTACAGGTACCTTTAATTTCCTTGTCAGTTTATTCCAAGACATTTTACCGTCTTCCATGCTATTGTAAATGGTAGTCCACCCATGGTCTCTTTCTCAGTGTGTTTGCTGGCGGTGTATAGAAAGGCTACTAATTTTTCTAAGTTTATTCTGTACATTGCCATTTTTGTAAAATTGTTGTTTTTCTTTCAAGCCTTCTGGTGGGCCTTTGGGGATCTCATATGTATAGTAGCATATCATCTGCAAATAGCATGCTTTGACTTTATTCCTATTTGTGTCCTTTAATCTCCTTTTCTTTCTTATTGCTCCAGCTGGTGCTTCCAGCATTTTACAAGAGAAGTTGTGCGGTTGGGCAGCCCTGTCTTATTTCCAGTTTTACTGGGATTGCTTTGAGGGGTTTTTTGGCTTTTGTCATGTATCGCTCCCATTATGTTGAGGCATGTTACCTGCAGTTCTACTCTCTGTGTTATGTTTTATCATCTGATACTTGACAAAAGAGAAAAATGCACGAGAGAAAAAAAATGCATCTTCCATAAATGGTACTGTGAAAACTCCATGTCCATATAAACAAGAATGAAACCAGATCTGTATCTATCACCGTGAACAAGAGATAGCGCCCAGCGGACCAAGACCTTACTTTGAAACATAAAATGCTAAAAGTGCCAAAAGAAAACAGGCAGCAACCCTAGAGCATGTGGGTATGGGAAAGAACTTTCTGTTTGTTTTTTTTTTAAGACTTATTTATTTATTTATATGAGTCTATTTGCATATATGCCTGCATGACAGAAGATGGAATCAAATCCCATTACAGATGGTTGTGAGCCACCATGTGGTTGCTGGGAACTGACCTCAGGACCTCTGGAAGAGCAGTCTGTGCTCCTAACAACTGAGTCATCTCACCAGCCCATAAGAAAAGGCTTTCTGAGTACAACCACATTTACCCAAGAATTAAGACCTACAATTGACAAATGGGGCCTCATAAAACTAAAAGGCTTTTGTATATTTAAAGAAACAATTAATTAATCTAATGGATAAGAAGCCCAAGAAGGAGAAAAAATCTCTGACAGCTATATATCTACTTGGCAGAGGATTAATATCCAGAATATACAAAGAACAACCACACACACACAAAAAAAAAAAAAATCAAGGAGTCAAGGAAACAAATGACCCAATTAAAAATGGACTAGAGAGCTAAACAGAGTTCTCAATAGAGGGAATAAAATGGCTAAGAAATACCTCAGAAAGTGTTCATCCTTTAGTAATCAGAGAAATGCAAACTAAAGCTCTGAGATTTCATCTTAACTTAGTCAGAATGGCTCGGATATTGTGCCAGCATGAGTTCATATCCCCAGTGCCTATGTGAAGAGCCAGGCGTGGGGCTGGTGACAGGCTTTAGCAGCAACAGCATTTGGCTTCTAAGCAGGTATTCCACCAGCTGAGGCTCTCCGGCCCACTGAAGATTTTAACTGTCAGCAGTGCTGGAGAGCAAATCCCTTTGTATGTTTCCTATTGCCACCCAGGTGAGCATGCTGAGATAGATAAAGACTTGGGTCTCTTAGGGACATAGCCTTCTAGAAAGACATTTGAGGATATACTTTAGGAAAGTGAGGAGAAAGCAAGAAAAGCAGAATTCAAGAAACCAAACCCAAGCTAGGGGGCTGGCGCAGAGTCATTTTGGGAAAATATGCATAGATTTATGTATGTCATGCTGTTAATATTGTCTTCTGAATGGTAGTAAATGAACTAACTGTTTTATGCTTCTATATACTTTATGAATTCTTTTTTTTTTTTTTTTTTTTTTTTTTTTTTTTTGTTTTTCGAGACAGGGTTTCTCTGTATAGCCCTGGCTGTCCTGGAACTCCCTTTGTAGACCAGGCTGGCCTCGAACTCAGAAATCCGCCTGCCTCTGCCTCCCGAGTGCTGGGATTAAAGGCGTGCGCCACCACGCCCGGCTTACTTTATGAATTCTAAGGATCTATTATTCTTTCATTGTTTTATTTTGTTTATGGGGGCAGGGTTTTTCTGTGTAACAGCCCTGACTGTCCTGGAACTCAGAGATCCTCCTGCCTCTGCCTCCTGAGTGAGTGCTGGGATTAAAGGCGTGCACTGCCACCCCCTGTAGTTAAGAGTTTGGGTTTCTTAAAACCCCAGTTATGTTATGTGAATGTGTTTTGTTTTAATCCCAGGTGTGGGAAAAGAGGCCCCTTCACAGCAGGTGGTTATTATTTGTCTCCTTTAACAGGGTGTGATCTTTGCTACCTGCAGATGCTTTAATCCTGGGGACTCTGAAAAGGGTGTGAATGAGAGAGCCCTGGAGAGGATGCTCCAAGAACACTGCTGCTCTTGGCTGTGGTTTGTTAAGTGTTTGAGAGCATAAAGAAGTTAGATCACAAAGATTGGACTTGCCCCCAGGGAACTCAATGTCCCTAATCAGCAGGAAGTAGTCTCTTGTTAGCTGAAGGAGATCTTCGCCCTCCCTTCACTTCCCCTCTAACCTTCTTTCTCTCCTACGTACTGGGGGGGGGGGGGTGAGTGCTGGAAGGGACATAGAAATATAAGAACCCAGCAAAATAGTAAAACAATATGCCAACAGCACCCGGCTTCCTTCAAGTACATTCTTACCTCTAAATGTAGAGAAACTTAATTCTGGTTTATCAAATAGTTTCCATTTCCTTATATCACAGAGGGAAAAGAACACATGAAGTTTGTTTGCAGATTACTTTTTAAATTCATATTCGAGAACAGCCAGGGTACCATGCTAGCTAGGCATGGAGGGGCCTGCCTAGAGTCCCAACACCTGGTAGGTTGAAGGAGAGGATCTAGAGACAGAGACCAGTCTGTACTAGATAGCAAGCTCCCACTTTCAAAGAGCAAAACCGACTAGAAAGACGCCTCGCCTCTGTCGTTAGGGCACTGGCTGCAGCGAGTGGTGTTCAGTTCCCAGAACAATCAGGGCAGATTGAAATCATCTATAACTTCATTTAATGGTCTCTTCTCCACTATCCCTATTGGGGGTGGGGGAGAGCATGGGGCACACAGGTGCTACACAAACATGCACACAGGCAAGACACCTATACACATAAAATGATAATATAAAACACTTAAAAAATACAAAACAAGCCGGGCGGTGGTGGTGCACGCCTTTAATCCCAGCACTTGGGAGGCAGAGGCAGGTGGATTTCTGAGTTCAAGGCCAGTCTGGTCTACAAAGTGAGTTCCAGGACAGCCAGGGCTACACAGAGAAACCCTGTCTCAAAAAACAAACAAACAAACAAACAAACAAAATGCAAAACAAATTCACACAGACAGAGAAGGATCTGGAATTCTCACCTCACTAAAGCCAGCATGTGTTTTGAATAAATCAATGTATATATATATATATATATATATATATATATATATATATATATATATGTAAGAATCTTTACCTTTACTTGAGATTTTTATTAATTTTTTTCATACAATATATTTTGATC
This sequence comes from Mus minutoides, assembly GCA_902729485.2. Classification (NCBI taxonomy): domain Eukaryota; kingdom Metazoa; phylum Chordata; class Mammalia; order Rodentia; family Muridae; genus Mus; species Mus minutoides. The sequence continues at coordinate 1,104,706 of LR749681.1, read as the reverse complement.
ATATTCTATTTCCTCCCCAAACTGATGGGTATCTAACTCAGGTCCTCTGAAAGAGCAGTGTGTGCTCTTAACTGCGAAGGCACTCTCCAGCCCCCTCAAGTCAGAATTTTAAACAGATACAGAGAGAAGTTTAATGGTCACAAACAGTAGAGGAGTCAAATTTAGTTGCTTTTCATCTCCAACTTCATCCTTGATTTTCAGCATGGTGAAAACGAACGCCTGGTGGTGCAATACTAGACATTGTCAGCAGAGGGTGCTAGAGAATCAACACAGCAGGATAAGATCTCCCCCGCCACACGCACACATACACCCGCCCCATTGGGGGGGGGGGGGCTTTTACTCTTTCTGTAACACCTGGTCTCATCAGAAACAGCAGTGTTCGTGGTTATACACCACCATGCTTTCAGAGCATGGTCTAGGGTCCTGCAGTGCATGCCATACAAACAAGTCTTGAGCAATATTATCAACGAGCGGGACCTAAGTGACAGAAGGATGGCATGTTTTAGTTATCATTACACACTTGGGAAAAGGGAGCCTTAACTGAGGAGTGACTTCAATCAGATTGACCTGTGCAAATGCCTGTGGGTCTTTTCTTCGTTGTTAATGGACATGGGAGAGCCCAGCCCACTGTGGGCGGTACTATCCCTAGGCAGGTGGGCTTGGGGTGTGTAAGAAAGGTAGTAGCTGAACCATGAAGCTGTGAGCAAGCCAGAGTTCCCACACAGAAATTACAAAATTAAGTTATGAAATAACAACAAAATACTTTTATGGTTCACCACAACAGGGGAAAGTGTAGTAAAGGGTCACACCATTAGGAAGGTTGAGAGCCACTGCTCTAAGGTGGTAAATGACTAATGGTGGACCTGGCAAGATGGTTCATCCACTAAAGGTGTGCACAGAGAGCCTGGCTAACCTGAGTGATTCCTGGAACCTACATAAAGGTGGAGTAGGAGAGAACTGATCACAACGTTGTCCTCTGATCTCCATGCTCACTGTGGCATGCATGTATGTGCATGCACATGTGTGTACATGCACACAATGGTAACAAAAATGTTAGGGAGTTATTTTTTTACATTTATGTGTATGTACATGGTTTCATGTGCCTCATATGTGTGCAGAAGCCTGAGGAGGCCAGAAGATAGCATAGAATCCCCTGGAACTAGAGATACATATGCGTACATATACATACATACATACATCATCTGTGGGTTTTGGCAACTGATTCAGGGTTTTCTGGGAGAACAGTAAGTGTTCTTAACCACTGAACTCTAACCCCATAAATAAAAAATACTTTTTTTAGAAAGGTCTAGTATCAGGATTGAAAGAATGAACACTACTAATAACCTTACAGAGATTGAATAATTGCAATGAAATTGAAAATAAAAAAGCTGTCCCTTGAAGCCAGACTTGTGATGCTTACCTGTAATTTTAATTTTTTTCAAATCCTATTTTTAATCATGGTTCTTAAACACTTTAACCTCTCTCTTAGCCTACTACTCATTAGAGGTAGTAGATAAGAAACAATGCAGGGGAGGGGAGGGAAGAGAAGGGAAGAGGAGGGGAGGGGGGAGAGTGAGCCTGTTTAGAAAGGGTTTTTTGGAGCAACTCCCATCTGTGTTGTCTGGAAATCAGCAGTTCAGTTCACGGATCAGCAGGCAGTGGAAGCTCAATCCACTCGAAAACACCTCACAGATACACCGGCGGTCCAGTTTGGTTGAGTCCAGTTAGCAACAGCGGTGACAGGACCAAGCAGAGACAGCCAGGCCTCAGCCTTGGCTCCAGTCAGCAGGAGGGAACCCAGACACCAGGAGAAGTTCTCAGCTGTGCCTCTCTCAGGGAAGTGAAGATCATCGAAGATCAGTGAAGACTTGAAACTCACACGCGTTGCACAGCTAGCTGTACCAGCAAGCCAAGCTCAGTCTCTGTCACTCCATGGAGTCCTACATCGTGTCCTCCACGTGCTTTGCCTCAGCATGGGTCTTGCCTCGGAATGTGCATCTAATCAACCCAAGTCTTTGGAGTCCTGTCAAATGCAGCTCAACTACGCAGTGTAAGGCAGACCAATACATGTGTGTTGTTAGCAAAGAATCCTTCATCAGGTGTCCTTTCACGTGCTTACCTTAGCAGAACATCCTCTCTCCTGTGTCTGCTTCAGGGAAACGTTCCTTCATGAGTCGGCCTTAGCCTTTCACACCTGTGTCCACTTTAATGAAATGCTCCTTCAGGTGTTTGTCCCAGCAAAATACCATCCGACCGACTTTCCAAAGAACACTTAAGTTTCCACTTCACTTACCTGTAATCTCAACCCATCGGAGGCACAGTCAGGAAATCCTAAGTTTGAAGCCAGCCAGGGTTATATATTAAGAGCTATCCTCAAACAAAGCAAAACCAATGTATCGTTTGAATACATGTCTATCAATACATGATAAATTACACACACACATTCAACATGAAGATAAGAATTTCAACAAAATACAAGGATCATACGTTATGCCCATGTGAAAACTTTCCTAGAAATACCACATAATTATAATCAGTAAGTGAAAAGGGGGATTTGAAAGCTATCATATCTATTTATGACAAAAACTAAAAAATAAAGTCTAGGAATATAAGGGAACTTTCTTATGTTAGAATCAAGTTGGTAATGACTAAGGACAAAACCCCAAATGCTTATGGCTGGAGGTGAAGGGCTTGCCCAGTATGCAAGAGACCCTGGGTTTGCAGTAAGAGGAGTAAATAAAGAAGCACAAACCCTCAGGTAGCCACCGCAGACAGGAGACTTCTGGACCCTGAGTAGAAAAAATCCTGTGGTTTAGAAGAAAAGGTAAAGACTTGGTGCTTCACTCCCGGAAGGGTCTTGCACGCACATACACAAGACAGGATGCATTTTCTCTCCCTCCCCTCTTCCCTTTCCTCTTCCCCCCCTCTTGTGAATCCCGGCTAAGTGTTCTGCTACACACCAATGAACTCAGTTCTTGGTTTCTCTGGTCAGGGTACCCTCATGTCGCCCACACTGGCCTCGGCTTCCTGATTACTCTGCCCCAGCCTCACATAGAATAATAGCATGATAGAGAACAATAGTATGTTTCACCACGCCTGGCCACAACTATATTTACTTCCAATCTCCAGTCATAAGCATGCCCACAATAGAACTTAATATTCTCTGCTCTTTCCTCATACTTCAGTTCTTCCTTTCTACTGTCTGACACAAATTATGGCATCACTTACCCATCCTCCAAACTGGAGACTTAAAACATCTCCTGCTGCTTCTCCATCCACAGATGATCGGTATGTTCGGAGTGAGCTACATTCACACCCTTCTAAACCAGTGTTCCTCAACACGCTGTTCACAACCCCGCCCCCACCCCCAGCAGCATTGTCACCTCAACTCCTAAGTTTCCATTTCAGACCTCACTCCCAGCTGACTGAACCAGAAACTGGGAGAGAGCCCAGCAAGTGCTTCCACAGACTGACCCACACTCAAGCTGGAGCCAGTGTTCTAAGCTCGTTGTGGTCAATTCTAGGGGTCCTGTAATTGTGTCCAAACTGAATGCATGTACACTGTCTTTTCTGAGTGCATAACTTTATTCTCCCATCAGGTTTGTTCAAATTTCGGATGGTTTATTGCTTTCCACTTACCTTTGTTTTGTATATTATTTAGCTCATGCTGATTACTGCAGTGAGTACCTACCTAGACTGGTTGCCTCTAATCTCCATCCACCTTTCAGTAGTGTATCTCTACACTGCAGCCAGAGGAGACATAATCTGGATGTTGATATATATATTATTTTTCCCCTAGAGAAAACTACCTGAACAGAAGTTCTTGCCTTTCTTTATTTTGCACTGATTATATATATATATATATATATATATATATATATATATATATATATAAAATGCATTATAGATCCAGGAGGTGATGGTGCACTCCTTTAATCTCAGCACTTGGGAGGCAGAGACAGGCAGATCTCTGAGTTTGAAGCCAGCTTGGTCTACAAAGTGAGTTCCAAGACAGCCAAGGCTACACAGAGAAACCCTGTTTCATTGTTTATTTTTAAAATTATTTATTTACTTTATGTATGAGTACACTGTAGCTATCTTCAGGCACACCAGAAGAAGGCATCAGATCCCACTACAGATGGCTGTGAGCCACCATGTAGTTGCTGGGAATTGAACTCAGGACCTCTGGAAGAACTGTCAGTGTTCTTAACCGCTGAGCCCTCTCTCCAGCCTGAAACCCTGTTTCAAAAAAAAAAAAAAAAAAGTCGCCGGGCGACATGGTGGCACACGCCTTTAATCCCAGCACTCAGGAGGCAAAGGCAGGCGGATTTCTGAGTTCGAGGCCAGCCTGGTCTACAGAGTGAGTTCCAGGACAGCCAGAGCTACACAGAGAAACCCTGTCTCGAAAAACCAAAAACAAACAAACAAAACAAAACAACAAAAAACAAAACCACAAATGAGCAAACAAACAAATGAATAATACATTTTTTTAAAAAGATTTATTTTATTATATATGAGTACACTGTAGCTGTCTTCAGACACTCCAGAAGAGGGAGCCAGATCTTGTTACGGATGGTTGTGAGCCACCATGTGGTTGCTGGGATTTGAACTTATCACCTTGGGAAGAGCAGTCGGGTGCTCTTACCCGCTGAGCCATCTCACCAGCCCCCGAATAATACATTTAATAATACATACACTTTTAATTCCTCGGGACTTGGGAGAAAAGTGGATCTCTATGAATTCAAGACCAGTCTGATACACATAGTAACTCCCAGGTCAATAAAGGCTAACTAGTGAGAATCTGTCTCACAAAGCAAAAAATATAAAAAAGATGCATTGTACATTTAATGTTGTACTCCTTTACAAGGGAGTTAAAGTTACATTTAGTGTTGTGTGAGTGGGTAGAGGTTAAGAATATAAACAACAGAAACTCAGAGTTTACAAACGTTGCCTTGCCTCCCAATCAGGTGTCAGCCCTTTAACCTTCCATTATACTCACCCACCCATCCATCACCCATCTGTCCATCCATTGATCTCCCCAGTGCTGAGATTACAGGTTTATGCCAGTTTCAGGTCTAATGTCTCAACACTGGGCTTTCAAGTAAGCAAGGCAAACATTTCCCAATGTAACGACACCCTCAGCTCTACTGCTGCTTTAAGACCATCAGGACAAAGGTGAAAAGGGCAACAAAGTTTTAATAATAGTTCATGTGTTGAGGTCCCCCTCCCCCAGCATAGCTGCAGCCATTTTGTTCTATGGCTGCTAGCTATTTCATATTGTTGCTGTAATAATATTCCTGCTGTCACTAACACAGAAAAATAACTTGACTCAGAGCAAGGTCATGCGGATCACATACCCTGTTGTGTTCTGTATGTTATGAGGTTTGTTAATTTTAAGAAATTCCACGCTGAAGGGGTCTGCAACCCTAGAAGAGGAACAACAATATGAACTAACCAGGACCCCCAGAACTCGTGTCTCTAGCTGCATATGTAGCAGAAGATGGCCTAGTTGGCCATCATTGGGAGGAGAGGCCCCTTGGTATTGCAATCTTTATATGCCCCAATACAGGGGAATGCCAGGGCCAAGAAGTGGGAGTGGGTGGGCAGGGGAACAGGGCGGTGGGAGGGAGGAGGGAACTTTCGGGATAGCATTTGAAATGTAAATTAAGAAAATATCTAATAAAAAAAATTGAAAAAAAAAAAAAAGAAATTCCACAACTGCAGGCTTCATGTAGGACCCATCAAATTAAAGGTCAATATAAACTGTCATGTCTAAAATGGCTTGAGTGAGGGCTGACCACCAGGCAGCACTTCCAGCACCTGCATGTGAGCTCACTGTGGTTTGAGCGGTTTTAACCTTTAGAAGATGGCCATTAAGAAATGTCCAGCGCTCAGCTTTTGAGCTGTTGCCCTGGTCCATCAGGCTTGGGGTGTGAGTTAATAAATCATCCCTGTTAACTGAGTTTGGTGTTTGTGTGCTTTGTGGGGCAACTCCAGGACCCCAATATGGTTTTATATTGTGGGCCCACAGGAATGGACTTGAACCAGGAACTTTGGATATAGCTGCTCTGGTTGAAAATGATTGCGCAGTATTAAGGTGCAAGTTGCACGTAGATAGTCTATGTCTTTTACCTGCCTTTGTCTAAAAGTATAGTTACTAGGGCCCGCTAGTAAAAAAAAAAAATTGCATGTTATAAGTTGACAGCAAAGCCTTTCATTCACTCATTTACCCTAACCTCCATAGTCGGGTGTGAAATTTTCCAAGAATTCTCATAATCAGGGTGTCTGCCAATTTTAAAAATAGGTTAAGTGGGGTTGCAGTCTGTATTTAATAATGAAGCTATAGTTTGGTCAGGTATTTATGTATAATGTCCAGATGTCATTGTCCCTTTACCACTGCAGCCCAGGCCTCTGGGTTCCTGCGCCTGATTTGGAGAAAGAGCCGAGAAGCTTAACAGACAGAAGCGTCGAGAAGTGATGGAGTTTGTAGGCACAACCTCCGCAACCCTCACTGCAGCAGCGGGTAAACCTCTCTGAAGACCTAGTGACGCCTAGCAACAGTCCCGACGACCTGACCCCAGGGCTGCGGCCGCCAGGACCCGCGGGGAGCCGCCGCGTTGCCAGGGCGACGCTTCCGGCCGGCGCGCGCAGCCCCGGGAGCAGGAGAGTTGCGCGATGGGCGGCTAGACTTGCCCGGGCGCGGAGAATTAGCTCTCGGCAGCGCGCTCGCGGCCGCGCGCCTCCGCTTCCCAGGCTCCGTCGCTGACGCGTCGTGGACGTTGGGGAGCGGGAAGGCGGCGGCAGTGAGGCCGGGATGAACAGCGGCGGCGGCTTCGGCTTGGGATTAGGCTTCGGCCTCTTCCCTACGACGGTGATTCAGGTGACGAACCTCTCGTCGGCGGTGACCAGCGAGCAGATGCGGACGCTCTTTTCCTTCCTAGGAGAAATCGAGGAGCTACGGCTCTACCCCCCAGAGTGAGTGCTGGAGCCCGGCGGGGGGAGGGGCGCGCCGCCATCGAGACCTCGGGCGCCGAGGGAGGCACGGGGCGAGCGCGGGCGTCACGTGACCGCGCGCTTCCCTAGGCGGCCATGTTTGATGAGGGCACCCGGACGGCCGCGGGGCCTCTCCGCGGTAGGGTTTTGTTGATTGAGCTTCACGCGGGGTTCCTGCAAAGGACTTAGGGGTGCCTTCCTCTCTCGAGCCTCCGGGACTGTGGTTGATGCCCGGTCTTCGAGTTGGGTGCCCCGGGCCTTTGGTTTCCCCCGAACTTAAGATGGCCGCAGGTGGGCCGGCGACAGTCCTCATGGCAAATGCCTATAACGTTCCCCCCCGCCCCCCAACTGGGAGAATCGTGGAGAACGCCAGCCACGCCAACGCCCGGACCTCTAGGTCTTAGTGTCAGGCTGCTAGCGCTGCTGAGGGAGCGAGCGGATGACAACATGGAATCAGGGCTGTTTTTGTTCTCCCGGGTGATCTTAGACATTTACTATCGTTTTGGTTTTTCTAACCGAGCCCATATTCACGATCTTAAGGATCACGTCAATCTTTCCTTTTGGCAACAGCCTGAATTTTTCTTCCCCAAGAAGGTCACGCTGGCTCACGCAGTTTCAAAAAGTATAAATCGGTGCAGAATTATCACTACTGTGTACACGTGTTTAAAATCCAGCGCTTAATTGGCATCGATATGTCGACATCGCTTCTTAGGCAGTGTACCTGAAGCGGTAAATTTCCCTTATGCAGTATTAACTAATCGGATAACTCGTAATGGTTTTACCGTTTGTAACATTCTCACACTCATAAACTTTAAGAAAATACTAAGGGCCACAGTATTTTGTTCTTTATGTTAAAATTATTTGAAGGAAAAGTTGCCCACGATTTTTTGGGAAAAGATTTTGGCTTATTTCATAGTCATGCACACAGAACAATGTATCTTTCTACTCTCTGTAAGTAGCAGAACCGCTACAAGTTGATTTCTTACGAATGTGGATATTAATATTAATATTAATGTGATATGTTAATTCCTTTATTCTTGGAAATATTTCATTTCATGCATTCAAAAAAGTTGAAATAAAACAGAGAATGCCCATCAGTATTCTTTTCACTTGGTGCAGATGATTATTAAATTTTCATTTATTCTAGCTGGGCGCAGTGCCACGCGCCTTAATCCCAGCACTCTAGAAGGCAGAGCCGGGGATCTCTTTGAGTTCAAGCCCACCCTGGTGGCCAGTGCTCTCTGGGTGAAGAGAAACTGTCTCAAAAAAAAAAAAAAAAAAAAAAAAGATAAGAAAATCTAATGTTTTAATAGTGCTCCCCTCCCCCTTTTATCTAGTATGTGTTCGGAGAATACCACGTTACTTAGTTATCTCCAGTCTAGAACAGGCCCCTTTCTCACTTAAAAATCTTTAATGATGTTGACATTTTGTGATGTAGGTTAGTAGAATGACATATATAGTCTGAGATTCAAGCAATATATTTTTGACAAGAATCCTGCCTAAGTACATGAGCATAAGGTTTGATGTAACCATGGCACTAGGTTAGTAGAATGACATATATAGTCTGAGATTCAAGCAATATATTTTCCACAAGAATCCTGCCTAAGTGCATGAGCATAAGGTTTGATGTAACCATGGCACTAACGTTTGTAGTATCTCTTAACATTTAAAGATGCTTTCAGCCATCAGCTTATGTACTCGGGTTCATAGGAGGGAGGGCTGTATCAAGCCAGTCATTAAAATACTCTGCCCATGAACTCTTGTAAATTAACTCTGGGGCAGAGGAGGGTCTGAAGAAATATATTACAGAGTGTTCTTCACTCCCAGTGGAATGTCATTTGTATGAGGGTAACACACTGCCAGATATTAACTGGCATTTGGGAAGATGCATTTAAAGAGCCTCTCTTGCCTTCTTCAGGACTGGTCTTTAATAAATCCAATTACCTCCCTGCATGAAAAAAATGTTATTATTTGGGATTTAAAGATCAAAGGGGGTAAAAAGCTCTGCTGTTTAAAAATAGAGTCAGTATGTCACAATTATTCCTTTGGCAAAGTTGTTGCCAGACAAAAACTCAACTCTTACCTAGTTTTCATAAGTTTAGGAGTAGAGCCTCCCTCTGATTTTGTAGTGATACTGATAAACTTTATTAGCAGGTTTTTCTTTTCATAATGCAGTTATGCTAGTTGGTCCTTAAGAATATAGTTGTAGTTTGGGGCTGAAGTATATAAAAATATATATAAAATATATATAACAATTCAGTCAGTAGTACTTTTGTCAAAGATAATGATAGTTGTTTTAATTATTATATAAACATTGCTTTGTGATTACTATTTAGAAGTCGAACAGTTGTTTGATTTAAAATTAGAGATACATTTCTTTAGTGAAATGTGAAAATAGGTCGCATCAGGTGTCTTCCTGTTTTTCTTTCCACTTTACTTTTTGAGAGTCTTTCTCTGATCTGAAGCTCCAGCAGACCAGCTTAGCTGGCTCACTGGGGATCTACCTGGAGTGCTGGTGTCCCAGCCACACACCTCCACACCCTGCTTTTATGTGAGTGCCAGGATCCTACAGATGGGGGGGGGGAGTTCATTTTCATTTTTAAACACTAATGTAAACAGGCCAATAATCTGGGTCCAGGCTGTTACACACGAGTTCAGTTCTAGAACCCACTGTGAAAGGAGAGAATTCAGCTGCTGTGTTGTCTTCTGACCCCTGCTACAGGTACACCTGTGCATACTCTTGCACAGACAATACAGAATATAAAAACGGATGTATGTAGGCATTCACTGAACATAGTAAGAATTCTTTTGAGATTTTTTTCCTGTTGCCAGATAATTATATATCCAGAATTACTTTTTGCACAATAATTGAATTTCATAGTTCCTGAATACCTATTTATACAAATTGCTTTTTTCAGTAAACTTATTATTGTAATGTAATTTTTATACAGAAAAATGAACATCATGGTGTGGAGATGAATGAATTCTTACAGCTTTAAACATAGTAGTGTAGCAAGCAACACAGGTGGGGAGTATCTGTACACCCCAAGCTCCCCTGTGCCTTCCTTCAGTTGACTAACCTCCCCAGGGGTATTCTATTTTGATTTCTAATACCAGGGAGATTTTCACCTGTGCAGTTTTTCTTGCTTGCTCTGGGGTCCTACTTTTCTGGTTTTTGAAGTTCCAAGAACCAAAGTCAAAGTCAGTTTACTTAAGTAACTTAGTTACTTAAAGTAACTTAATTAACTTTAAGAAATTACATATGCTGTATCTGTTATATTTTGTTGTCATGGCAAACACCTAAGCTCATCAGACAGGGAGTTCTTTGGCTCATGATTTTAAAGGCTTCATAATGTGTTGGCTGGCTCTGATGGTTAGCCTATGGCCAAGCAGAAATAAGGTGGTTAGGAAATAGACAGACCCCAGGAAGGAGTCAGGAATAAGATAAAATCTCCTCCAAGGTACACACTGGTGTTGTAACCTGCCCCACCCTCTAACAGTGCATTCAGCTGGATAACCTCAGAAACAACAGTAGCTAAGGAACAAGCTTTCAACATACCAGGGCCTTCTTGGGCTACTTAACTATAGCAGCCATTCTTTATAGAATGGAGAACAAGAAAGTCTGTGATCTTAACATCACTTCACTAAACTCCTTTCATTAGCATGTTTTTTCTTCTGGTCCTCTATATGTGCCTATTATAATACAGTGTAATCAAAGGAGTCATACACTGTGATTATAAACTTTTTAACTTAATCTGTAATAAGCACTTTTCATATTGCTGTGCTTTAAAGTAATATTTAGACATGTGCTGTGTTGAGTGTTTTTGAAATTCTGTCATTATATGTTGGTTATCTTTAAAAGTTTTAATTACAAATAAATGTGTTTAAGCAAGATGCATTTGGAAATGTTGATCATCAGCAGTGATTGGTAGGTCTGCAGGCTATGTCAGTGCTTCCTAAGAAAGACTTGGAGATTTGTGCCATCCAAAGTACTCTTGGAGTCCTTAGGTAAATGCTGTGATAGTCAATAATTGCATACATAAAACTATTTGTCCGTGTTTTGGACTGTCATTTTGATAGCAGGTGTTCTCAGCTGGAGGCCGCAACCTCTTTGAGGATCAAATGACCCTTTCACAGAGATCACCTAAGACCATTGGAAAACACAGATATTTACATTAAGATTCAAACAGCAAAATTACAGTTGCCAAGAAGCAACAGAAATAACTTTATGGTTGAGGGTCACCACAACATGAGGGACTGTGTCAAAGGGTTGCAGCATCAGGAAGGGTGAGAGCCACTGTACATCTTTAGACACATCTTTAGGTATATCTAGAAGTACTAATAAAATATTAGACATATTGTTAAATGCATTGGCATTTGTAAAGTAACATTGTAACATCACTATGTTTCATGAAAAAATACTCAATTAGGACCTCAGAAATTTAACCTCTTCCTAGAGGTGGGTTTTGTTTGTTTATTTTGTTTTTAAATGTCTCCACTTAAAACTCAGAAGTTTTATATTCTAAAAAAACCTAAAACCTGATTCAATAAATGAGGTCAAAATCTACTACTTTTAGACAGTGTTTTTTTGTTTGTTTGTTTGTTTTTTGTTTTTTTTTTAATTTAGTTTATTGAGACAGGGTTTCTTTAGATTTATAGACCAGGCTGGCTTTGAACTTACAGAGCTGCCTTTGTCTCCTAAAGGCTGGGATTTAAGGTGTACATCACCACGGTGCCGGGCAGACATCTGCTTTCTACAGAAGCTTACTTTTCAAAAAAAAAAAACAAAAAAAAAAGCCAGGCGTGGTGGCGCACACCTTTAATCCCAGCACTCGGGAGGCAGAGGCAGGTGGATTTCTGAGTTCGAGGCCAGCCTGGTCTACAAAGCTAGTTCCAGGACAGCCAGGGCTATACAAAGAAACCCTGTCTCGAAAAAAACAAAAAAAACAAACAAACAAAAACAAACAAACAAACAAACAGAAGCTTACTTTTAGATAAAACAGAGTATGTAACTTTTTGAAAAGTAAAACTGTGGTCCTGAGTTTTGGTGGCCTGTGTGTGTAACCCCAGCTACCTGTAAACTTGAGAAATAAGGATCTGAAATTCAGTAAGTAACCCTGTGCAACAATAGGAGACCCGGTAGATCAAAATTAGATGTTAAAGTGCTAGGGGCTAGAGGTGTTTTTCATAGTTAAGAGAACTTGTCTGGCATGTTTGAGGCCCTGAGAGTAGTGTCCCTAGTATCACAAAATAATCAAAGTGGTGATAAAGAAAAATAGTTCTATTAGATAATTCAGATATACTAGAAAGATCTAAGCATATGATTTATAAACATAACTAATTTATTAATAATACAGTTTTGATACTTGGCAGTGGTGACGCATGCCTTATTCACGCCTTTAATCTTAGTATTCAGGAGGCAGAGGCAGACAGATCTCTGTGTTCCAGGACAGCCAGGGATATACAGGGAAGCCCTGTATTGAAAATAATATAGTAATACCAAAATAATAAATAATAATAAACATAAACTTTTTTTTTCCAACACAGGATTTCTCTGTGTAGCCCTGGATGTCCTGGAACTCACTCTGTAGCCCAGGCTGGCCTCAAACTCAGAAATCCGCCTGCCTCTGCCTCCCGAATGCTGGGATCAAAGGTGTGTGTCACAACTTTCCGGCAAACATAAACTTTTGTTTGTCAGCATCTATATGAAATCTATAATGTTCAATATAACTCTTCTCAAAGCTGAAATATTTACATGTTTACAAAATAATTGTGAAGTTGGGCTTGGTGGGAGATGAAGATTAAGAAAGTTGCTTAAGGCCTGGGGTGCATGTAGCTCAGTGGCAGATGCCTGCCTAGCATGCACAAGTGTACCATACCACAAAATGAAAATTACTGAACACTGTGAAGTACTGGGTCAGTCGTCCTCAACCTGTGGGTTGCAACTCCATTTGGGGGTCAAACAATCCTTTCACAGGTCACATAGGAGCAGAGAGAGTCCTCAATATGGTGTTGACACAGCTTTTTCTTTTTTATGTAGCCTGGGGAATAGTACCAACCATATTTAGTGTGGGTCTTCCCACTTCAGTTACTCTAATCTAGATAGTTATCTAATAGAATCATCTCTTTGGTGATTGTGGATCTAGTCCATTTGACTAGCAATCTTAGCCATTACAGGTTGACAGTGTAGCTGTAACTTTACTCATTTAGTGTTATTCTACATTGTCTTAAAGGTAGATTTGTTGCTATGTATGTATGATGGATCACAGAGAGCAATTTTAGTGAAAAAAGTGACAGGAGTTAGAGTATGAGCACCCACTTTGGGCAACTCCTTGTAACTCCAGTTCCAGGGGACCTGATACCTTCTAGCATTCAGATGTGTATATCTACACTTAAAAATAAAGTCTTTTTAAAAACGTGGCTTTGAAATTACTAGTTAAACAGTTACTCAGTGACTTAATGAGAAATAGCATAGATAATGAGTTAAATAGACTAGAGTGTCTACTATTTTGCAAAATAAATTATGTAATATTTTGTTTGTAAAACCTTTTTGTTTTTGCTAGCCTGAAGCCATGCAAAAACCCCTTGTTTGGTTCCATATTATCTAATTATATGATTACTATGATGTTTGCAGTGATTTTTTTTTTGGGGGGGGGGCTTGGTGGCATTGAACCCAGAGCCTCCTGTGCTACCTAGTTAGGGGTTTGCCGTGGTTTTAGTAATATAAATGTTGGTGATCAGTTAGGGGTGAGAGAGGCTACAATTTGAAGTCTTGAGGATGGCAACTTCTGAAAAGGGATTTCGACTGATAACATGTTATCAAGGGCTGACTGATTTGTAGGCACCCCTAGAGTGACCTCTGTTTTTGTCAGACAAGTCAGTGTTAAATGACTAAAATTTGTTATTTCATGTGTTAGTCATATTTAGCAACAAAAAATATCTGTCTGATGAAAGAAATTTCAGATGAAAATTATAAAACCATGCAAATGTTTATTAATCCATTTGTTTTCTTTTTATCTTGCAGCAATACACCTCTTGCTTTTTCCTCCAAAGTATGTTATATTAAGTTTCGTGAGCCATCAAGTGTTGGTGTGGCCCAGCATCTAACTAACACGGTTTTTATTGACAGAGCTCTGATAGTAGTTCCTTGTGCAGAAGGTTGGTATCTTATGTTTTTTTTTTGTTATTGTTTTAATATCTGTCCTGTCTGTTACTATAGCCTTTAGCTTTCCTGAAAATTGGCCAGTACTCTATGTATGAGTCTGTCTGTGCACACTCACATTGGTGTGTGCGAAAATGAGAATGAAATTTGAAGAAAAAACACCTGTGGGAAATTATACTGAAGTGGTTCGTTTATTACTTAGGGATATTTGAGATTTTGCAACTGAACATTTAGAAAATTTATCAAATATTTGCCTATCATAGTTGGCTTTGGCTTTTCTGTAGCCAGTTCACAGATTGTAAAAAAGAGCTTTTTAGAATTTAAAAACTTAAGTTGGTATGAAAAAAATATTTTAACTGTATATGTAAGCATATGCTCATGAGGACAGAGTTAAGAATTTTCCAAGTAAAGTATAATATATATATTCAGTCAAATTGGGGTTGTGATATTTTATATTCATTTGAAAAATACTCAGTCTGTTCTTTCAAATATCCTCTTAAGGTAGTTTCAATTGTTACAAGACTATTATTTCATATTCAGTGTTATTTTTGTTATACACCTGAAACTCTTTTCTTCGATTGGCTTACTGGAGAGGGTAACTGGGAAGCAGTTTTTAAAGCCTCCATTGGAGAGTGAGATCAGAGATGGGAGCGAAGCCCAAAGTCTTCTGGTTACTTGTTACATTTTACGTCTTGCCTTGCTGTAAGAGCTAACTATTATTAAAAAGTTTATGTTTTTTGAGACATATATAGTTGACTGTAGATTTTGACAGTTTTAATGTACAGTTAACTTAGAGTACTGACTGGCTTATGTACATACATTTTAATTTTTTATTTTTTTATTTTTTTTGGCTAGATGATAGTACCTATTTTGTAGCATAAAAGTTTGCTAGAAAAAATTTAATGGGCTTTTTATATGTAATTTTTAAAACTTATTGTAGTTACTAGGTTTACATTAAAATCATTAGTTCATCTGGATTTTGCTGCACTTTGGGAGTTTTATGCTTGTTTCAGGATGCCTGTTTTGGGATATTAAGAGCATTATAAAATAAAGCTCCTCCCAGAATGGTAATTTTGAAATCTCAGAACAGGAAGTTCTGGTTTCTTTTTTTTCTCCCCCATATAAATTCGACACCATATTTCTTGTGTTTACGGGTTAGAGTAGACAGGGAAGATAAAACTGGTGAAAAGTAAATGATTTGCCAGTGTATTCTGGTCTCAAGAGCACAGTGAGCCCAGAGTTGGGGAGTAAGGTGAGAGAGGAAGATGTTTTAATTCTACAAAGTTCCATGCTATGAAAGTGCACAGGAAAAAAATTCTTAAACTAGAAATAGCAGAAAAGTATATAGTGTAGGCTTTTATCATTACTGATTTTGAAGGAAGAATTTTAAATTATTGTTGAAACCTTGCTGTAATCCCATACAATCAGAGAAACTGATTTGTAAGAAACTCCCAAGGTTATGAAATATGGGAGGCTTTATTTTTGTTTGTTTTACTTGGCTTATTAAAACAATCAGCTATAACTTTAAGCATTTTTATGCTACCTTTTTTTTGAGAAAACTTTACCATTTTTTGGACATGCAAATCTAAAAATTTACTGCTTTTTTAAATCTGTACCTTAATAAAGTATCTTAAGGTACCTTAAAAAGATACAATTTTTTAAATTGTTTTTTCAAATATAGCTGATGACTTTTAGAGATGCTAAGTCTGATTCTGCACTTCCAGCAAAGAAGTAATATCATTGTTATATTAAAGAAGCAGAAAAGAGCAGAGTGAGAGAAGCAGACGAAGGCAGCCTGCAGTGCAGGACGCTCTGAGAGTTGCACGGGGCTGTGGATGCAGGCCCTGGACAGGACTCCGTGCATGCTTCAGCACCATAGGAGCAGCACTGGTGTAAACAGGAAAGGCCATAGGAAACATTTTACCAAAGTTTTCAATTTCTTTCAGCTTGCTGGTTTTTAGTTCAGACAGTAATGTGAGAAGAGAGTGGAAAAGTGATACCCATTAAGCAGGGACTACGGTTAATAAAATGTGCTGTTTTGAATAAAATATACCTTCATTATACTTGTCTAAATATGACCTTGTTGTTACGTGCATTTCAGATTTCTTTTTATAAATGTTAACGTTTAGAAAAAGTAAGATCAATGTAACAGGTGTGAGCCTAATCGTCAGTCATAACTTTATGTCCACATTTTCTGGTAGATGGATTTTGACTATTAATTTGGTTTTGTATGTTTTCTCTATGTGATATTTGTGCATTATTAGATGACTAGACTGGCCAAGGCAGACCTGTTACACTTGCCTGAGTTAGGCATTGTTTGCCATGCCACTAAACCTGCCGCCAAGTGAAACCTTCATTGGGGAAATGAGATCGGAGTCTGAACCGCAGAAGATGGACGCCCTGTCTCTGTTTTTATTGTTTTGCTTTTATTTCATTTCTTTTTCTTTTGTCCCTTTTTTGTTTTGTTTTGTTTTGTTTTTGTTTTGTTAAATCTTTCACTTTTAACTTATGAGCTGGTTTTCCAGTTCTTTGTGAATGGTATTCCATTAAGAGGTCATAATATGTTGCAAATTTATGGGGAATGATTAACAGAGCTCAACCTTGAGATGAACCAGACTGTCCTGCGTTAAGTTAGAGTGCAGTGCTGTGAAGATTCTCAGGCCTTCTGCTTGGTCTTGTGGGTTGCTGAGGTACATTTTGATCTTCAAACATTAAAACACTTATGAGAATCTTAGGAACATTTCCTGATGGGCTTAGTGCTTATTTCCCCACGTCTACATCTCTCATAAAAACCAACTGATACCTTATAATTTTTGTCCTTCCCTTAGAGCTGTAGGCATGTAAAACCATCAAGAAAAATAAGTGCGTTTCTTTTACCATCTGAAGGTGGGGGAGGTCTTTGTCTTTTATTACCATCTGAAGGTAGGGGGAGGTCTTTGTCTTTTATTACCTTGGTCTTATGAAGCCTTTTGTTGCTTCTGGGGAAATGGAGAAAACTTCATTATTTATTTGCATGCATTTTTTTGTTTGTTTGTTTGTTTGCTTGAATTTTTTTGTTGAAAACTCTTCAGCAGTTCCTAGCTTTTTAAGTAGATTCTGAAGTGAGGACTCACAGTAGTATGAGAGATGTCTGCCTCAGTTTTGAAGTGTAATTTAGGGAAAATACTAAATGCTTGCTTGTTTTACACTTCTATATACTCCAGGGGAGCTTTAGAGGATACAGTTTACAGAGTTATAGTTTGAAATAGTACATTGGAATTTTTCTTAAGAGTATCTTTAATATTAAGACAAATAATATGAGCTTAAAGTTACTGATTTTTAAGTTTATTGTTATGAGGTAGGGGAAATCTGATAGCTTACTAATATTTAAGACAGAGCTGAGGCCTCACAGTACTAAGTAATGAGCTTGGTTCATGTTGAATACCTTATTGTCTGTGTAGTCTCTATACTGTATGGATAGGTGGGTCTGGTTATTGACAAATAATATTAAATTTGGCACATTACTAGATTGCAACTCAGGTGAATAAATTAGGGTACCAAAGCATAAAGTGTATAACCTGGGATGGCAGGCATTCATCAAAAGTGTTCAGGTTTTAAACCTTAAGAAAGAACTCTGTATGTTTAATAGATAAAACCAATGTGATAACTAATATAAATAGTATATATATGGGTATATGTAGATGAGTAGTAATACTAGTAGTTCATTGTTATTTTATATCTTCAGAAAGGCTTACCTTACTATCATTCTGCATGTTAAGGAATTTATTCTCCAGAATTTAAAAGTGATAACCTCATTTTTTAAATTAGTTAAATTTAAATGCTATAAAATTAGAAACTATGCATTTGCCAAAGCCACTAAAGTGTAATTCTGTTTTTTTCTATAGATGAGCTAAAACCATTAACTACAGTTTTAAATTACAACTTGAATTCCATCTGTGCTTTGAGGTCTTTCGGGAGAGATTGTTTAGCTATTTATCTCTGTGCATCTGGTTGTTGTAAATAGGATTTACCACTGAAACAAGGCATAATGCTTTTGAAAAGTTACCACATAGATTTCAGCTCATGAAGATTTTTAAAAATGCAGTTTTAAGACACTCTTAATGAATTAATAGAAATGGTAATTTATATATGCAATCAAGTTTGAGAAATATACCCACTTCCCATTTTTGGCTAAGAAGATAGAAAAATAAGAGTTTTAGTTTTTTTGTCAAATTGTTTTAAATTCAGAAACCAAATATGGCAGATCATGAACTTCAAAATAAAATTTTTTTTTTTAAGTTGCAGGCATATTTTCTTTCTTTCTTTTTTTTTTTTTTTTTTTTTTTTTTTTTTTTTTTTTTTTTTTTTTTTTTTTTTTTTTTGGTTTTTCTAGACAGGGTTTCTCTGTCTAGCCCTGGCTGTCCTGGAACTCACTTTGTAGACCAGGCTGGCCTCGAACTCAGAAATCCGCCTGCCTCTGCCTCCCAAGTGCTGGGATTAAAGGCGTGTGCCACCACGCCTGGCTGGTGCAGGCATATTTTATTAAAATGGTTTTAGTATTACTATTATTAAATAATTTTACTACTACTCCTGTTAGAAAATTACAGGCTTTATAAGTAAAGCATTTTTGTAAGCATTAGTTATTGTTCTCATAAGTATACATAAATTGCATCTAAAGTTAGTATTTTAAGAAGTTTCTTGAGACTAGGGAAAATTTTGTTGGTTCAGTCCCTAATTTTTTTATCAATTGCCTAAGGCATCTTTGGGATTGGATTCTCTCTAGGTATTAGTTGGTGAAATTCCTTATTGATGAATGGGTATGGACCTTTTTAAATTCAAGCTGATTATATGTTCAAGTTTTCTGTTTTCTTCTGTTTATTTGGGATTGAGTGGAGTCTTTTGGAGGGTTATTAGAATTGTTTGCTTCTCAAGTAGGTAGCTTCAGTAACAGGATAGAGACACTCATTATGGAGCAAATTTCAATTCGCACATATTTGTTTTGTTTGTTTTTTTTTTCTTTTTCTTTTCTTTTCTTTTTTTTTTTTTTTTTTTTTTTTTTTTTTTTTGTTTTTTTTTTTTTTTTTTTTTTTTTTTTTTTTTTTTTTTTTTTTTTTTTTTTTTTTTTTTTTTTTTTTTTTTTTTCTTTTTTTTTTGACTAATTTGGTTATTTGCCATTTCTGGGGATTAAACTTTAAAAAATGTTCTTCTTTTCTGTATCTGATGTTCTGTGTGCTATTAGTGACGCAGCCAACACGAACGGTTGTCATGTGTAACACAACTTTCGATCACCGCGAAAACAGCGTCCTGGGAAAGCGTCCATGCTTGATATCGTTTGGTTCATGAACATTAAGTTTCCAGTACAGGTGACCCATAGCTCAAAGTGTTAAATAATTGTCTACATTATTCAGTTTTTAAAATAATGTTCCATTAATGAGATTGTTAGTCTTTGAAGTTTTGCTCACTTTTATTTTTCCTAATAGAGCAGGATAAAAGGAAAGCCTTATGTTCTTATTTGTTTCTTTGTATGGATCTGATAGATAGATTCATTTATTATTATTATTTTTTAAGTGCAAGGGTAATTGTAAAATCATAGTATAAAGTTGGTGTGGTGTTTCTGCTTTCCATAATGTTTGGAACTTGCCTCTGCAGGTAAAATCCCAGAAGAAGCCAAAGCCCTCTCTTTACTGGCTCCTGCTCCAACCATGACAAGCCTGGTACCTGGTGCAGGGTTGCTTCCCATCCCAACCTCCAGCCCTCTGACGGCAGTGAGTGGTGTAAGTCCTCTGATGGTGTGAGCACTGACCTATGTGTAGATTGAGTAAGGAGTAAGACATGTTTACTTTGTTTTCTTTTGACCGGTGGCAGCCATTCAAAGTCCATGCTTAAAAATGTATCCCACATCATCTCAGTTGATGTTACTATGGGAATTACTCTGAAGTAATTTGGGGCTTGTTCTCATTTGAAAATTCAAATAGGAAACTCGGTGCTTTAGATAACAGACTTGGAGGCCCAGTTTCACTTCTCAGTTCAGGAGAAACATCAGGACTAAGTCCATTTTAAGGGAGATAAACTTTGGTAATGGAAAATGCATTATGAACAAGGTAAAATACAACAGAATCCTTACATTTTTGCTGTGTAGAATTAAGCAGTAATTAATATCTTCTGATTTCTCAGTAAAGGAAAGATATAACCATTACTGGGCTTTTGGTTTTTATGTGAGAAAGATTCTGGTCATACTCCGTTTAAAGGAGGGCCTTTTGTCAGGTAAGGACTGTGACTTGTTAACTTGCTAGTGTTTCGTAGGGTGTGTGTAAACCTGATGATTGTGGTGGTCAGTTTGTCCTGGATGTAGAAGTGGCTTCTGAAACTTAGAATCTTGTACTGCATTTTACTGTAGGAAACCATGGAGCTAGACGGCTTTTAGTTTAACTTCTGTGTTTGAGGAACTAATGCTGCGCAGTGTGACTGGAAGAGAGTGAAGGGAGAGAGCGAGGGTTTAAGACTGGACAGGACACTGGCTTGGTAGTATTAAAATTTAGATCATAGAAAGGTATTTGAATTTTATTTTTAAGTTGATTAGAGGCAGTGACAGTGGTTTTGTAAACTTGTTTTTTTCATCTTTAGAAACTGCTGTTATTTAACAGTTGTTAAATCTTAGTCATTGACAATATATTTGTACATATTGTCAGTGATCACTTATGGAGTAGCATAAGTAGAAATGAAAATATTTTTTTTAAAAAAACCTTTTGTTACTTCTGTCAAATGTAGAATATGTTTTAAAATTCTGAGAACTTCTGTCTCTTTAAATATACTTTAAAATGATAATGTCTCCTAACATGTGTTCTAACACTGACTTTACTAATGTTCTAGAAAGCTTATCCAATGGGGCCCAGAGAAATGGTTCTGCAGTTAAGAGCACTTACTGCTCTTGCCTAGGACCTGCATTTGGTTCTCAGCACCTTTGTGAGGTGGCTTACAGTCTTCTGGAACTCCACTTCTAGGGTACCCCATACCCTCTTTCAGTCTCTGCAGACCCCTGGGTCTTTGGGGTGCACACATAAACATAAAATTTAAAATTTGAAGAAAAGATGATTCTGTGCTTTTGGGGTTTTTTTCCCCCCTTCTATTATCACATAAAAAATAGCTTACCATTCCAGATTTTTCTTGAACTTTTGTCTATTTCAGCTTTATTTTGTTGGTGTTGATGCCTGGCATTACTAGGTCATTTAATTTCTCTACGACTCCTCCCTCCTCTTAGTCTTTTCTTTAGTCAGGGTCTCATGTAGCCTTGCTTCCTTTCAGCTCTGTACTGAGAAAGGAGCCTGGAACTCTTCTTGCTCCTCCTGCCTCTGATGTGTGGAGATTACTGTTATGTGCTACCATTTCTGCCTGAAGTTTTTAAAAAATTTGGATTCTGTAATACCACTGTTTTAGTGCTGATAACAAGGATTAAGTTACTAATTCAGTAAACCTAAATGCTGTAGCAATGATTATTACAAACTCACCCAGTTGGTGTTTTTGAATCACCAAAATACAGGTAACACTGGCAAATTCTGTATTTGTGAATTCATTCACTTAGTAAAAGGCTTTGAAACCCCCCAAATCACTGTATGCAGCAGACACGTACTCTAGAGTAATGGCGAACTTGAGTCCCATGAAGTGCGTATTTCCAGATGAAGCCAAGTGTCTCCTTCTGTGTTTCAGTACTCATTTTGCAGACAAGTGTGAGTATAGTCTGTTTAGTGCCATATTCTTTGGAATTCTGTTTTTGTGTGTAATTTGCTCTTTAGATAGTTCCCCACACTCAGTGCTTTAAAAAAAAAAAGTTTAGTCAGTGTTATGGAAATGGAGAAAAGTTTCGTGTTGTTTAGTTGGCCATGTATTTAGTGTTGATGAATCAACATACATTAACTGAGGGACCATCAGACAGAAAGATGCATCAGAAAGTTCTGTATTGAATGCTCAATGGACAGGGATAGTGTCACGACAGGCTCCCAGGAACTTAACCTCCCTAATTTCCAAGGCATTGGCCCAGTATATAATAATGCTGTTTATGGTGATCACAGAATATAACTATACTGAACATTGAAAAGTACTGTTCATTTTTAGTATCACTTTAAAGGTAGGTAAATTACCCAGGCAATTAAGGAAATGTTTGTTATCTTAAAACAGATACCTGTAGCTTAAAGCAAGGAGTCCCTTTCTTCTTCCCTTCATGTAGGGTTGACCTACTGGTTACAAGGTTAGAGAACAGTGCTTTGGACACCAGTGGAAACTACCTCATAGCTTACTTTTGTTTTTTTGTAGCTTGGTGTTTCACTTAGCAGTTTGGGAGCTATCCCGGCAGCAGCACTGGACCCAAATATTACAACACTTGGAGAGATCCCACAGCCGCCACTTATGGGAAATGTGGATCCTTCCAAAATTGATGAAATTAGGAGAACAGTTTATGTTGGAAATTTGAATTCACAGGTAACTAAGAAGAAATTGGATGGTGGTAGCTGCTTGTTTTTAAAAATTCTGTTGATAAAGTATTATTTACTTTTTAAATTATGGTTATTGGCATATATTATATAGTGGGCTTCGTTATAATGTTTTCACATATATTTTGATGACATTCATTTCTCCCCTTGGCCCCTTCACACCCCCGTTGGTCCCCATTCTCCTCCCAGCTAGCCCTCTTCTACCTTCATGCCTTTCTTGGGACCCATTAAGTGTATGGGATTGGATATCAGGCGCATAGGCAAGAGTTACTGATAGGAACATGGGGACCTTGCTAGTCGCCTCATCACTAAAGAAAATGTACCCCTCCCCCTGCAAGCATTAGCTGCTTTACTTACCTGATTTAAAAAGGAAAAAAGAGTATATTGAATTAAAATGTCACTCTGTTTCCTCAGACAACGACAGCTGATCAACTACTTGAGTTTTTTAAACAAGTTGGAGAAGTGAAGTTTGTTCGGATGGCAGGTGATGAGACTCAGCCAACTCGGTTTGCTTTTGTGGAATTTGCAGACCAAAATTCTGTACCAAGGGCTCTTGCTTTTAATGGAGTTATGTTTGGAGACAGGCCACTGAAGTAAGAAATCTTCAACAAAGAAATTCTAATGACTTAGAAAAAGCTGTAAAGTGTTTGATTTAATTAAGGCTTTTTTAAAAAAAAATAGTAATTGGCAATTTGTGGAAAGGAAGACTGTGTTAAGTATAAGTGAAGTGCATGACACTGAAACCTTAAGACCTGTTTCTCTTTTTAAATATGTAGTTGACTGCTAATTGTTTGCCTGTAATACACAGTGGCTTCAGGAATGTTTCTGTTCAGTTCTTCTATAAGTCAGGTTTGTTTTGTGATGGTTGCAGATTCAGGAGAGCTTAACTTATAATTGAACTGCAGAATTGCTTATGATAAGAATTTGAGTAAATTCCAAATCCTAGGAAGAAAATAGTGTTAAGTATTTAGAAGTGTTTTAAGTCAGACATTGTGAGTTTATTTGCTCATGGCCAACCTTGTTTACAAAAGATTCATATCACCTTTCAGATATTCAAGTCCAGAAATTGTAATTTATGCAGATTATTAAGTTGAATGTGGTTTTGAGTTTTGTAGGTAGATCTCTTAGTTAACAGTTTTGGATTTTACTCTTAAATGATCAGGCCCTGTTGTTATTGGGTGCTCAGTCTTCTCTGTGGAGTATATAAGATAGACACAGCAGGTGTGTCTGTGTGTCACAGAAACCACTGTGCCTAATAAGGGAGGTTTACTAGATGCTCTTCACTTGTGACTCAGACATGGGACAATATTGAGTAAATGGCCGTGTTATCAGCTTCCCTTTCATCTTGCTAGGTTATGCAGGATATTAGCACAATGTACTTAAGAGTAGAAGTGGTCCATTTTAGTACTGATTGACAACATTGTCACTTTTTTCTAAGGTGTGTGTAAAAGCACTTGTAAACATGAATATCATACTAACATTTGTCTCATGCTTTATAAACTATGGTGTGTGTTTGTGATATACTAATATTTTTAATTTAGAATAAATCACTCCAACAATGCAATAGTAAAACCTCCTGAGATGACACCTCAGGCTGCAGCTAAGGAGTTAGAAGAAGTAATGAAGCGAGTACGGGAGGCTCAGTCATTTATCTCAGCAGCCATTGAACCAGGTAAGGCCACAGTGTTGTTGTACAGGATGTAGTCTAAAGACCATAGACTCTTAGAACTGCAAGGAATTGTAGGATTACACTGCTCAGTTCCCTCATTGTACAGATCAGAAGACTGAAACTCGAGACATAGTAAGTGGCTTACTCAGACCGCCTTTGCCCTAACACTGACCTGATGCACTTTAGCCAGTCAGTGAGCGTTCTCTGAAAACAAGTGAGCATTGAGGCTGCTTTACTCAAAAGCAGAGTGTGAGGCTAAAAAGGAAAGAATAAATGTTTAAAATGTTAAATGTAGCCAGGTTGCCTTTCCCTCAAAGTTTTAATTTTAAGACAAGAGAAAGGGCATCTAATTTAAAAAAACAAAAAACAGATACTCAGTTTTGTCAGATTAAAGGGAAACTTACTCAAATATTTGTGTTGCTAAATACTTTAAACTCCACTCTAAAATGTCTATGTGATTTATCTTTCATTAGATTTCCTAAATTACTACTTGGAATATACATTCAATTCTAACAAAATAAATGCAGGAAGGTCTTAGCCTCACTGTCATAGGAATTGCAGACATGTTTTAATCTTACGTTATGGCAGCAACAAAATACTACGAACAGCTGTTTATAATCATCTGGTTTATATGTACTGCTGCAGGGTGGCTGCACTCAACGAGTTTATGCAATGACTTTCTTGGATGTTTCTGAAGGATAATTGCACAGGAGGAGGATGTACAGAGAGTAGGCCCCTTGCACTATATGTGGTATATTCCACTTGTGCCTAATTATTAACTGGGATTTTTAATTGTTCTGAGCTTACGCTGCAAAGTGGTTTTTTCCTCCCAGAGTCTGGAAAGAGCAATGAAAGGAAAGGCGGTCGATCTCGTTCCCACACTCGCTCAAAGTCCAGGTCTAGCTCAAAATCCCACTCTAGAAGGAAGAGATCACAGTCAAAGCACAGGTGAGACTCTGCTGTCAATGCTCAATGTTCTCTCAGTTTGTATTTCCAATAGTTATGATGTCAAAATATCAGAACTCAGAAATCTCATTAGTGTTTGCTTACCAGTGGTGTGCTTATTGTTACAAAGTATTGCTCTGATGAAAACATTGCAGTTAAGGGCTACACCAGTGCTGCCCAGCCTTTTTCTCTCTTTCTGTGTGCTCAAAAGAAAGCATTTTTTTCTAATTGATAATTTTTAATATTTTCAATAATCTTTAGTTTTAGAACAGTTTTCTATTTGCATGTGTTTTATACTTTTTTTTTTTCCAAACTAGCCTTTTCTACATATGTGACAGAAAGTATTTGATTCTGTTCTAAGAAAAGATAATGCTGACTGCAGTGCTCAGGCTGCGGCTCTCTCAGGCTGCCCTCAGGTCAAGACCCGTGCTGTCCTCAAGTTCTTTTTGTCCTAGTTTTGATCATACTTTCAGTATTTTTATTTCTTTTTCTATGTAATTGCTTTGTGTTTGGTGCAAAGGATACCTTAGAGTGTAAATTGCAGCATGTCCTGATATGATTGGAATTTTCTTGAGAATCATGCCTAAAGTGTAGTGAGACCTTGTTGCGTACTGAGTTACCGTGTCTTGAGAGAATGACCCAGAGATACATTGCTTGTATGTGTAAGAGGAATAAAGGAGGAGACCTCAAGGGAAGCCTCGCAAGGACCACCAGTCTACTTTTTCTGTGGTGATCAAGGAGATCCTAAGATGAAATAGCAAAATAAAGAGATTTTTCTTTGACTTTTGTAAACTATACTTCTAACCCCTTAATGGTATGGTCCATGCATAGTTTACAAAATCTTCTTTGGGGACTTTGTTGTCTCTACGCTCTTGGTTTGGCAAGCTCAGAATCAGGTCGCTCAAGTTTTAAGCCAACATAGTGTACATAGCAAATACAAATCAGCTAGACCTGCATAGCAAGACATTGTCTCATAGTCACCCAGAGTATAAGTGCAGTAGGAACCAAGGTTATTGCAGAAAGGAGAGCAGATACAGCAGTGTGGAGACATGGATGGATGGATGGATGGATGGATGGATGGCCGGCCGGCCGAATGTTGGCAGCACAGTGAAGATCAGATAAGTATGGAAGTGCCCACAAATAATAAAGACTGGTTTCCTGACTGTTGGTTTGAGTGGCTGTGAAGGACACCCAAGCTCTCAGGCTGAGGAAAAGTGAAACTCATCTATTAACAATGGTTCTTTTGATAAGGTGTAAGACTTTACATGCTTTCAAACATTAGGGCAGTAACTGAGGTATTTACTTTATCTACTGCCCACTTTGAAAGTCTTTGAGTTATGTACTATTTTCTTCCTCTAAGAGTTTATTATGTCCTCTAAGAATTAAAAATGATATTTGTCAGTTCTTATTATTAGTGAGTGTATTTTCATATAGATAGATCTGAGGCTAAAATTAGAACTTAGTGGCTCTTGGCATGCATGTGTACACACAAATATACATTGTCAGTATGCTTTACACATGCATGTTGAAATACACATAGGCTAATGACAAAAAGACATGAGTTATCTTTAAAATAGAGGCATGGAGATCTTTCATTAAAGACATAAGACTTGAGGATTTTGACCTAAAAGACTCTTCCTACACTTTACCCCACTCCCCAGCTGACTTATTAGTAGGGCAGTATAGATTATAATGTCACATGTTTCTAGAATTTTGCTTCTCAGGAAGAAAACTATTCCCATGAAAGTTTTAAAAGTTGAGTTGAATTCCAGTCAATTCTCTGGGAGCAGAAGAGATAGGATGATGGGTGCTAAAGTACATATAGTAAACAGAATAAGTTCTCACCTGCTACAACATGGAGGATGCTTATAGTTAGTAGCAATTTATCATATATTTTAGAACTAGACGAAAGGAGTCCAAAATCTGCTGTTAATAAAGAAATATCACATGCTTAAGGAGAAGGGTGTTGGGTCACACGAACTTTGATCACTACACTTTGTACACATGTATACAGTTATACTGTACCACAGAAGTAGATAGCTTCCTGTGTGCCTTCATTAAAGGGGGCGTGGTGAATGTTGTGTCCACCCTCCCTCTTACTTCTTTGGAGGCTCCTTTGATTACCATCAAAGAGGGAGAAAGAAGTGACTGTCCTTGGCTAGGATTTGATGAGTATATTTCTGCTTTGCCCAGATTTTGCTCTTTGTTTTATT
This sequence comes from Mus minutoides, assembly GCA_902729485.2. Taxonomy (NCBI): domain Eukaryota; kingdom Metazoa; phylum Chordata; class Mammalia; order Rodentia; family Muridae; genus Mus; species Mus minutoides. The sequence continues at coordinate 1,077,262 of LR749681.1, read as the reverse complement.
CACAGAGTTAGCGTTGGGGAAAAAAGGGAAAAAATAATCATTTCTATGATTATTGTATTTTAGGTTACATAAACTTGACAGATCAGATTAGGAACTATATGAAATAGTGTTTGAATGGAAACACTTGATACTCAATTGAGCTTTAAAGCAGTGTAACAATAAGTTGCTATTTGTCATTGAATTTGAAAATAATTTTTAGTTTAAAATGAGCTATATATAAACAAATTTTGGATAAGTGAAAATGTACTTTCTAGTAAGATTTCATTAGCAATTGGGAGTAGTCTAGGGATGCTTCTGGCCTCAAAGCCCACTTTTTTTTTTTTAAATCCTTTTTTTGTAGAATTTGTTCTATTTATTTTATTAAAACATGGCTATTGGTGGGGCTGGTGAGATAGCTCAGCAGGTAAAGATTATTTCCACCAAGCCTGGAACCTGAATTCAATCCCTGGGACCCACATGTTAGAAGGAAGAGCCCACCCTACAAGTTGTTGTCGTCCCTTCATGTGTGTTTTGTCACTCATGTTGCGCACACATACACACACTGAATAAGTAATGTAATTAAAACAAAACCACAACCATGACAATGAATTTTGTGTATATAAAGCATACTGTGAAAAACTTACATAGCCCTGACCTCTTTGGAAGAAAGATAAAAGTTTACCTGTATTCTAATTAAACATTTACTCTGCTAGGGGCTATAAGGCACTTTGCAAACATCATCTGATTGAATCCTTGTGATAACCTTGGGAAGTGTAGATGGGATTCAGACTGCAGAGGAACATGAGCTTCTAGTACAGAACAAGGACTTAGCCAGCTCACAGCCACTGTGGCAGAGGTGCCTTTTGGATCCACACTGTCAGACTCAATACCTCACCACTTTCGTATTTAAGCTATGTATGTGTTCTGCTACACTTTAAAGGAAACTTGTCCTTTTGTTTTGCTGTAGCATTGGAAATCACATCCAGGGCATTGCATCTTCTACAGACTTCCATTGAGCTACATCGGCAACTCTATTTTATATTTTAGTAAATAGTGCCTAGGATATTTATTATGAAAAAATAACACTAAAAATATACCCACTTTTCAGTGGGGCCTCCTCAGAATTGAAATAACAAGTTATGTTTTTCTGGGGGGATAATAGAGTAATAAAGATTTCTTTTACTAGCTGATTATAATTAGAGTTATAAGATCAAGACATCACATCTGATGTTTGACTATCTGATTTCTCATGCTTCATTTGTCACTATTACTATCACCAGTACTATCCTTCCATATATATTCTATTAAAATAGTTTTTATGAATGTGTTCTTTGACAACTTTCTTTCTTCCTAATATTTATTGCGACAAACAGTGCATGGCCATTTATAGAAATTGTTGAAGCATACACCTCCCCTCAAGATGAGTCATAGCTAGCTTACAAGGAAGCCAGGAATTAGAGTCAGTCTGTGATGTGAAAACGTGGGCCAACGGAACAGTCTGCAGATTTGAGGCATGGGAGGTTTTCATGAAAAGGAAAGCTATCCCTGACAGTACTATGCCTGACAGAGAAAATAACTATTAAATTATTTTTGTTTTGCGTTCTACACAATATAATATAGCTGGTAAACTTTCCAGTAATTTAACTTGCTATTATAATGAAAACACTCTAAAAGGGTCATTTAAGATCTTAATAAATAGGATAGTTTTTCTAAATGATCTTTTTCGAATGTAAGAATTCTTAGCTTTTTTTGGAGTTGAAATTCTAAGAATAAGTTGTGATATCTTTACAATTTATTTTTCTTTAGGAGTAGATCCCATAATAGGTCACGTTCAAGACAGAAAGATAGACGTAGATCCAAGAGCCCACACAAGAAACGCTCTAAGTCTAGGGAGAGACGAAAGTCAAGGAGCCGGTCTCGGTCACGGTGAGTTCTTGAGTGGTCACAGAGTTTACATTTTATCACTGTTTTAACTCATGTGAAATTGTGGCTCAGGTTTATCAGAAATAAGGCTTTCTTGTTGCTTTAGCATTTAAGATTAATATTGATTGCTTCTGATGCAAATATGGCCAGTGTGGTTCAGCTCAGCCTGCTTCACCTCAGGTCCACACCTGAGTTACACAGAAATTTTTAATTTGTAGTCAATGCAGATGATTTGTATTGGTAATTGTGTAGAAAGAAAGGCCTCTTCTTTTTGAGAGAGAATTCTTTTAGCCAAAAGTTTATTTCTGTTTGTTTTTTTAAGGGACAAGAGAAAAGATACCCGAGAAAAGGGGAAGGAAAGAGTGAAGGAGAAAGAGAGGGAAAAGGAGAGAGAGAGGGAGAAGGATCGTGAAAAAGACAAGGAACGGGGTAAAAACAAAGATAAAGACCGCGAGAAGGAAAAGGACCATGATAAGGATCGAGACAAAGAGAAGGAGAAGGAACAAGATAAAGACAAGGAACGGGAAAAAGACAGATCCAAAGAGACAGATGAAAAACGGAAGAAGGAGAAGAAGTCCAGAACACCCCCCCGAAGTTACAATGCATCACGACGATCACGTAGTACCAGCAGGTTTGGTGATACATAACTTCTGTGTGTGCGTGTAGGTGCACATGCCTGTAGGTGCTGGTGTGTGGAGGTCATAGGGTGACATTGGATGTGCTTCATTGGCCAAGACACAGTAGGCTAGGCTGATTAGCCAGTTAGCCCTGGGGATCTGCTTGTTTCTGCCTGGACAGTACTGTGTGCATGCCTCACATGCTACCAAGTCTGTTTCTGTTAATCATGTGTTGTGCTTTTCCACATGGGTTCTGGAGGCAGAACTCAGGGCCTCATGTTTGCATGACAGATGCTTTACTGACCGAGCTATCTATCACTGCACCTTGCTTAAACTTTAGCCAAGAGGGACTGATGCATACATTTTTACCTGAGGGGAAAATACTCTATGCAAACATAGAGTAGTTAGTAACATTTACCCTTAATTACCAAGTCAACTTTTCTCCAGCAGAGAGATTACTACATCATTGAACCTTCTGGATGAAATATTTGGACACACTTAGCTGTCTTTCATAATGCAATATTTAAATCTGGTTAATTTTTACTTACTATATTTCTTAGAGAAAGGCATATGATGGGGGAGAATGTTTTTTAAATGCCTATGTAAAAGTTCTTGTGTGATAGTTGACCTTTGTTGTCTTTGTTGTCTCTCTAGAGTAGTATGGTAAATCTTAGCATGTTACATGATTTCCAAAGTTATAGTGTGATTCCTGTCTGTCAACTAAATTCTAAAATGCGTTACGTATTATTCTCTTTTGTTAGTATTAAACATTAGATCTTTTCCTCTTAGGACTATTTTTTTCCACTTATTAATAGATATACTGCCACCAGGTGGCAGCATGATGCTATGGTAACAGCTACAAAATGAGACTCTTCCTCAGGTTGTTTAAACCCTTTATCCCTTATCCCAGATGATTCTAGGATAAGTTAAGCCTAATCTTTTAAAAATATTTTAAAAATAAATGTGCCGGGCGTGGTGGCGCATGCCTTTAACCCCAGCACTCGGGAGGCAGAGGCAGGCAGATTTCTGAGTTCGAGGCCAGCCTGGTCTACAAAGTGAGTTCCAGGACAGCCAGGGCTATACAGAGAAACCCTGTCTCAAAAACAAAAAAAACAACAAATAAATAAATAAATGTTTCAGTACATTTTAAAGTTGTTTTTTTTGTTGCATATAAGTTGATAAATGAATATATTTCCTAGTTTGAAAAATGTTATTTTACAGCTTATTTTTCACACTAGGCTATTAAAAGATAATAAAAGTTAGTTGTAGTGTTCATTGGGTGCTGGTATAACAGGCCAAATTTAGTTCTGAGTTGACTTGAATTTCTCAACTTATTTACTTCTTTCAGTAAGGTTGTGAGACTGTTAGACTGTGTCACTTAAACCTGGCTCAGAACCATGAAGTTGAAAACAGTAACACTGGTCATAGCAGGCTCAACATAGAAACATTGAAGTAGGTTTAAACAGCCTTTTCCCTGCGTATCAGCCTAACCTGTGACTGCACCCTGGGTGCGAGTGATTTTGTTGATCATGTTGTGGGTGCCTTCATGTTATTGTGCCATCCAGATACTCTGCTTCGCAGCATCAAATGATTGAATCCTTTTTAATTAGTAATATAAGCTTATTTTTCCAGAGACTCTGAAATGCTTGTTTGCTCGCTCTCTTGCTCTCTCTTGCTCCTGCTCTCGCTCTTTTTTAGACAGTCTGTGTAGCTCTCAATATATAGACCTAGCTGGCCTCAAACTCAGAAAGATCATGTGACTCTCCAAAATGCTTGGATTGAAGGTGTGCACCACAATGCCTGGCTCCTTTTATGTTTAAGGGACTTAAAGGGTTCAGATTCAGTCCGGAAGATATTCTTAAAGCTCTGGGACCAAGAGAGCAAATGAGCTGGGAAGGGTTGGTGAGTGAGTGAGTGACTGTGTGTGTGCACACATTGGCTGTTTGGGAAGAGTTGGTGAGTGAGTGACTGACTGACTGACTGACTGACTGTGTGCACACATTGGCTGTTTGGGAAGAGTTGGTGAGTGAGTGAGTGACTGTGTGCACACATTGGCTGTTTGTCAGCAGATCTGGTTGCTTACTCTCTAGTAGGTCTTTCCTTTTCCAGTGTTCTGAGTAACTGCTTTTAGTGTCAGCATTGTCTCCTAATCTGTATTTTTCAAAGAAAGATTTGATACTTAAAAAAATGATGAATGCTTAAAAATTACTGTTATGAAAGGGAAGGAAAGGCAGAGAGTGTAACTCAGTGCTTTTCTACCATGTGTGGGTAGGGTTTAATTTCTCCAGTACTCTGTTTCTGCTCCCCACCCAAAAAAAAAAAAAAATCTTTATCAATTGAGCACCTGCTTGCTGTGTGCCAGGCTCTGTTCCTGCCATGTTGCTGGTGTTATCCTCTGGCCCCACCACAACCCAGGAAGTCTGTAGTTACTGGCTTTGGCTTTTCTTTGTTTTATGAAAGAAATGTAAAGCAATAGTAAGGAGAACTTGAATTTCAGAAGATTGATATTTTGGTTGTGTGGTCAGTGGTTCTGAGAGCTTCTGTTCCTCTTGTGTGTGGGATGTGTGTGTGCAGTGTGTGCATTTATGTTTGCATGCGTTACGATTAGAGGTCAGTCTCTGTCTTCCTCTGTCACTCTCCACCTGAGTGTTTTGAGACAAGGTTTCAGTGAACTTGAAATCATTGACTGCCCAGGCTGGCTAGCAAGTCTCGCAGCTCTTCCTGTTTCTGCCTCCTGGTACAGGCCGACAGGTATGTGACTCTGCCTGGCCTTTTTCATGGGTGTTTGGGCAGCACGTACTTTATCCACTGAGCAGTTGCCCCCAGCCCTTATCAGAACTCTTATTGGCTATACTTGATAAATATGTCTTCATACCTCATCCCTTGAGTTGTGGATGTGGCAAAGTTCATTGATTCTAAGTTAGTCACTCTTAAATATGATGTAGTTTAATATATGTATTATCTGTTAATGTTAATTTTTTTCTTTTTGCTTATTATTTCCTTATCTAAATTTCAGATTTTAACTACTTGTATAAATTTACACATTAATTTTAAATGACCAGAACAATGGTAATGATAGTAATCTAGAGGGGAAAGCGGTTTCTCAATAAGTTACTTAAATGCTTTTTTATTATTCTGACACATCTAAGCCTTAGCAAGATAACTTATCCTACAGTTTGTCCAGACTTTGTTACTTTGCTAGACAATCTTTGCAGTGATGCAAGAGGAGCCAGAAGCACAGTGATGGGAAAGACTTTAGTTACTAAGAGAGAAGACACTTGAGTCTGGACCATCCTTTATATTTTTTCCATTTGAAAAATTGTTCTAGTGAAACCCATCACTTTGTATACTACCTTGAAGAATTCAAAAGAATTTAAAGTTTGTCAATGAAAAGGAGGTTGTACTCTATTTTCTCCTGAAATTTTAGATGATGGTTTTGTCAACGATAAATGTATGGTTCATAATTTGATCTACACTAAAATCAGGTAATAAACCATGCTTTTAAAAAGAGTTTAATGGGCCTGTAAGGGAGTGGCTCAGGCACAGCTGTCTGCCATGTGGGAGGGCCTGGTCTTATCTCCAGGATCCCTTTAACCCTCTCCCAATGGGAAGAGAAGTAAGCCAGGCTGGTGGTACAAGCCTACAGTCTCAGCACTAAGGAACTTAACAACCATTAAAAAAAAAAATCAAAATTTATAGTTTGAACTGTTCTTAATCTCAGTTGCTGGTTTTAGAAAGTGATTTGTTTTGTCTTTTAGGGAAAGGCGGAGGAGGAGGAGCAGCAGTTCTTCCAGATCTCCAAGAACATCAAAGACCATAAAAAGAAAGTCTTCTAGGTCTCCATCTCCCAGGGGGTAGGTGGATGCATCTGGAGAAATGTCAGAGGGAGCAGGACATAAACACGAGTCTCTTCTTCAGTCTCTTTTTAAGTTTTGGTTTTTGAATGGCAAATATATTTGTATTCTTCAGAATACAGATTAGTTTTTAAAACCATTATTTCCCCCCTGTGTGCTCATCCTGTCCGTCCATATAGGAACTGACCAATGCAAATGTCCCTGCAGGCCTCCCCCCCCCCCCCCCCCCCCCCCGGGGTTTGTATAGTTACAAATGGAAGTGTGTAATTGTTTCTTTAGGTTAAAAAGTGGCATGGAACAGATAAGGGTCATACCTTTTGCCATTCTTCACTATAAGAAATGTGTCTGCAGTGATGAGGCAATCTCTCCATTCCTTTTGATGCTGCTGGCTTGGACGTTGGATCTGTGACAGGGCTAGGTTTTCCTTCTGCCTTCTCATGCACTGTTTATTTCAGCTTTGTCTGTTCCTTTTTACATAATTAGGCAAATAGGTATTTTCCTTTTTTCTTTTTACACAAAGGCTAACATACTCTTGTGTATTTGTGTAGTCAGTGAATATGCCCAGGTCTTATTGGTGCTTACACAGCGGTAGACCAGATGACCTTGAAGTTGTGGTGATGAACTAGTACTGTGTCTGTTCATCTGTTTTTGTTTTTTAAATTTAATTTTTTATTATTATTGTGATGAATGTGTAGATGTGCATGGAGGGGCATGTATGTGCCCAGCGTGTGTGTGGAGGCTAAAGGCCACCTTTTTCAAGTTAGTTCTCTCCTACTTTTATGTGGGTTCCAGAAATGGAACTTGTGGTTCAGGTCACACAGTGTATGCTGTTACTTGGAGCCATTTAGTCAACCCTTTGATGTATTTTGAGGTAATTTTTGTATACACTTAGAGGTAGGATTCCAGCTTCATTCTTTAGCATGTGGATTTTAAGGTTTCTCAGCACCACTGTTGAAAACTTTATCACTTTATCATTTTATCACTGAATGATGATCTTGGCACCTATGTTGAAAATCATCTGACCTGGTATGCAAGAGTTTATTCTAGGCTAGTCCACAGGCCTACATGCTTGTCCTGAGGCAGGTACCGTGTTTGCAGGTATTGTAGTTTTATAGTCATTGTGAAATCAGAAATTAGGAGTCACTTAGCCATGTTTTTTCTTTTTCTTTAAAAAATATTTATATGTTTGTTTACTCTGTGTGTGTGTGTGTGTGTGTGTGTGTGTGTGCGTCACAGGAGCCTGAGGAGGTAAGAAGATGATGTCAGATTCCTTAGAACTGGAGCTTTTTCTAAAAGTGCATTCAGTGCTCTTAAGAGCTGTGCCATCTCTTCAGCCTCAGCTTTGTTCTTTTAAAAATCATTTTGGCTATATGGAGAGCCTTGAAGGCATCATACAAGTTTTAGGATATGTTTTTTCATGTATCTGCTGCTGGTATTGTTGATGGTGTTTGTAGGGATTATATTGAGTCTGTGTATTGTTTTGGCTGGTGTTCTTTATGGCATTCAATCTTGAATATGTTCCTTCTGTACATTCCTTCATTGCTGGGCTATGCTAGTTAGTGTATGAATTGGTGGCTTGTTTTTGTTATCTTTAGTTAAATTGATTGTATTTTCTTAAAAATGTTATTGTTGTTTTATTTGTAATTATATGTTTGTGTGTGGGTTTATGCATGTGAGCACAATGCCTGCAGAGGCCAGAAGTGGGCAGGGGAGTTATAGGCAGTTGTGACATGCCTGATGTGGGTGCTGAGAACTGAACTTGAGTCTTCTACATGCTTAGCCATCTCTCTGGCTCTTGTATTTTATTGTTTATGATGCTCCTTTGTGTCATTCTTTTGATTTTTAAAGTCATCTATCGATACATACAGCAGTCATGATGATGCTTTGTTTTGAGACACTTGAGGTTTTTTGGTTTCTTGTTTGTTTTGCTTTGCCTTGTAAAGTTTCTTGCAACAAATTTATAAAATTTTTTTGTTTTATGTATTTAGAGTTAGAGATGTGGCTAGAAATTTATTTTAACCTAGAATTCACCCATATTTACTTCTAGTATATAGTCATTTCATTTCAAAGTAAGTTGGAGCTCTAAGCCAATGTGGTTTGTTTCTGTTCTTAAGAATGGCATGAGTGTCTTGTTTCATCACCTTGCCAAAGGATTAGACGGTTGTCCCCAAACCTATAAAATAACATTTCCCCCAGTAACCTGAAATAATAC
>LR749681.1:1055173-1068577 GCA_902729485.2 Mus minutoides | reverse complement strand
TTTTTTTTTTTTTTTTTTTTTTTTTTTAATTTTTGCTTTCAGTAGTGCATTTCGTGTGTTTTAGGTTTGGCTTTGAATTGTTGGTTCTTGTTTCTAACAGATGAAGTGGGCAGGGGTGTAGTAAGTTACTTGAATCTCTAATGTTCACTATAGCTATTCTCCTGCTTCTGAGTCTCTATTTGCTTTTCTTTTCCCTTTTTTCTTCTCTGTGAAAAATCATGTAAGTCCCAGAGATCAAACTCAGGTCATAATGCTTAATGTCAACTAAGCCATTTTACTGGTCTCTTTTTATTCCCTCTTGAATGTCCACACTTTAGCCTATGAAAACGATCTATACTAGTACATGGTCTGTTCCGAGAATTATGAAAACAACACAATCTGTAGCGTTAGGGATTCAGTGGGAGAGTTTCCATTACTAGAAAAGTGGGGTTAGGGCAGCTTTTTCCTACATACTGTTGATAGGTGGTGGGTGAATCTGTGTATGAGCAGACATTATATATAGTTTAGGCTGACTGTAGTAGGTTTTTAATCTTATCCTTATTTCAGTATATAAGTATATCTTGAGCATTTAAAACGTAGTAAATTGACGGTACAAAGTTGTGTCTTAAAGGAACATGTGGTGGCTACTGCTGAAATCACTTTAACCCTGAGTGAAGCGAAGGGTGGAGTAGGTCAGGTTGGAGGACCTGGTTTTGTTACTTTGCCAATCCAATTCACTAGCATGCTTATTTACATTGCGTTGTTTTAGATAGCCTGTGTTAGATAAAGATTGCTGTCAAGAGTTTAGAGAGTAGGTCTTCAAATTCTTAAAGATAACTCTTGCATTTTCAATATAGCCGAAATAAGAAAGATAAAAAGAGAGAAAAAGAACGAGACCACATCAGTGACAGGAGAGAAAGAGAGCATTCCACCTCTACAAAAAAGAGTTCTGGTGACCGAGACGGGAAGGAGAAGGTGGAGAAGACTACCACACCAGTTAAGGTGAGCCACTCAGCCAGGGCCTGCAGCAGAGAGAAGTGCTGCCAGCCTCCCCACGGCTGCGGTGCTCCAGCTGCCTCCCCATGGCTGCAGTGCTCCAGCTGCCTCCCCACGGCTGCGGTGTCCCGTGGCTGCTGCTGCTCGCTCGTGCTGCCTTCTTAAGAGAATCAGGGAAAACTTAAGCAGCTTCATTCCTTATTTTGGAGAATCAGTAAATATACAAAGAGGAAATTTTAGAAAACCTCTGGGTAGCAAGTGTATTTGATATTCTCGGTGTACATTTGAACAAAATTGATGGGACTTTGTTGTCACTGGTTTTGTAATATATAGCTAAAATTAGGTTTGATGCATAATAAATACATAATTGAAACCAAATTTCCTAATATAGAATTGAAAACTAAACTCCCTAATTAAGCTTTTTCTTGGAAATTGTAAGTACTTGTGAATTATGACAACATACTCTTTGCTATCTTGTCATGTATAATTCTATTTGAAAATAAGATTCCTGACAGGGTTTGTCATCATCATCATCAGTGACATCTGCAGTATTTAGTGAGTGTGAATTACATCTTAGGCGTTCATTGTTCTCTTCTGATCCTTCCTTAGCCTAAGGGCAGAATTTGGACTGCTTTTCACAGAGAAAGAGTGATACTTTTTTTTTTTTTTTGTACATGTTCACATTTATTTCTTGTGGTATATTGGAAAACTATTTATTTGGCTTCTTTTGTTTTGTTTTACAAGGCTAATTTTGGAGAGCTAGAATTTCTGTTTACCTGTTGTATTCTGATTTTGTTAACCATCTTTTGTGGGGAATAACATACAAAGGACAAGTTGATGCATGCATGTGCTTGCATTTTTTTTTTAATGAAAGAAAGCAATACACTTTATTTACAAAAGACAAGTCATTTAGGCACAATTATCATAATTGTGCACGATAGTAAGCCTGCACTTGATGCTTTTTGCAGGAGAAGGAGCACAGTAAAGAGGCAGATACAACTGTGAGCAAAGATGCAGATGAGAAGGGCTCTCCAAGGACTGAGGAAGAGAGCAAAGCTCAGCACAACGGGAACTGCCAACCAAACGAAGAGGGCCTGTGCAGCAAGGCCGACGCCGTGTAGGCCTGCCCGCTCTCTCCTCTTTCACGGCGGGATCAAACCCAAAGCTTTCAGTTCAAAACAAGGTATAAATGGAGAAAGAAATCCATATATGGTAACTAAAGCTTTTCCAGCTAAGAGGTGACATTGTGGACATCATGAGCATGGACGTCATGAGATACCAGATGTTACCCAAACTGACCATCTTCTGAAGTCTGCGTTTCCATGGTGGCTGCCGCACTTGTCATGTGGTGCGTGCATCAGTGTATGCCAGAAAAGCAGAGATCCAGAGTGGAACTGTCCAGGAGATGAGCTCTTAAAAAATGCTAGTTACTGAGTTTTGTATTGTTTTACTTTTTTTAAAAAAAAAATTTCAATATATACAGTTTGATGATATGCTTGAAATTTGTGCAAATATACATACACTCTTGTAAAGTGCAAATTATGTAAGAAGTTTTAACATTTACTTCACAGGGATTACAGTGATTGTGGTAAATCCTCACTATTGGGTTTTCTTTTGTTCACTGTTTTGGACATGAGTTTTTCTTTAAAACAGTTTTACAGATGAATATTGCTTAAATAAGTGATTAAAAACCAACTGACAATGCATGCTACTGTTCTTCCAGAGAAGAGCAGCCGTGTTGAATGAATACTAATAATGTATTCAGTGTTCAGAACCATTGGGGCTGCCATAAAATGAGCATTTCTTCTTAACCTTCCTTAACGTTTCCAAGCTCATGCAGTGTGTCTTGTCAGCTGTAGGTGGCAAAGAGGCCCTTAGAAAATGGAAACTGAGTTTTCACAAACGGGCTATTGGAGCACAAGCTGAAGCTTTAGTGCCTTCTACAATGTGTGGTATACTGTTCCTAGGATTTGTATGTGCTAGTCAGTTTCAGTTCATATGGAATCTAGATGGCTGTATGCTATTCACCCATTGGGAAGTGTTCAATCGCTGTGTCAGAAGCACTTCTCCATTCAGATAAGAAAAGGAAGTCCTGTTTACAAGATATGTGGAGGTTCAAACAACAATGAAGTTTGGGGACCACCAGTTTTATACTGTGATGATTAAACAGGAGACATGCTCTTACATGATGAGAGGAAACCTGTGAGTTGACATCATTGGATGACCTTACTATTGCCTTGCAGTCATTTTCTCCCAGTGACGCAGAAGTTATACTTAAAGGAAGGATTAGGGGCATATGGTAGATTGGTGTTTGATGATATGCTTACTCGAGTTTAAGAGACAAGCTCATCCATCAATCTGAGGTTCAACTTTCTGCAGAAGGTAGGCAAGTCGTAAAACAACATCTCTGTTAATATTTTCTCCAAAACTATACATTCTAGTTAATGCACTAATCATTATTGTTACATTTCCAAAACAAACAAAACCCAACTTTTAATTTGCAAAGGTTATTTGAAAATCAAGTGTGATTTATTTTAGCAGAACCTAATACAATCAAATTACTCAGTTGCCTTACCTCATGAAGTTACGTTCACAGATTTACAAAGCCAAGTAGCACTTTAGTTCCTTGGTTCAACTTGAGTCTTTTTTTCACATTAATTAGAAGACTAGAAAGGCCCTTTCTGTAAATCACAAAGCCTGGTTCCATTGTGAAGCTGCTTAATCATCTTCAGGAGTTACGAGTTACGGGGTGGGTGTGTGTGTGTGTGTGTGTGTGTGTGTGTGTGTGTGTGTGTTTCCTTTTTTGTCACTGTGTACATTAAACTTTGGAAAATGCTTTACTATGTAAAGTATAGATGGCCATTTTAATCATTTAGCCACATATGTTGGCTAATAAACAGCTTATTCTGATAGAGAAATATTTGGACACCTGTGGAGAGATTGTGACTGAGCGTCTCACTTCAACCGCTGTCTTATTTATGAAATGTAAGTAGACTGGAGCAAATGTTGGAATCGTTGTTATTTTTTAGTACCATTTCTCTAATAAAGTTGAGTATTTTAGCGGAAAGAGTCTTCAGTTTCTATTCCGCTCTGGTTTGGTGTGCTGTGTGGAGGGTGTCTACATGGCCTGTGCAAACCTTTGCAGTGTTTCTAGAGCAGCCCTTTAAAGTTAGGGCGTTTCCTCTCTAGAAGACTGTTAAAATGTTTTCATGATAGAGATTAACACTTAATTCCTATTCCTAATTACCTTTCATTTCAGGTGTTTATTTTGCTCAAGTAATAATGTAGAAAATGGTTTTGTAACTCAGAATGAGTAGGGATACAAGAGAAAATGACGTCAGATGCTGTGGGATTTGGTCTGGCAGTTGTGTGAGGAGTGAGGCACTTGGGGAGGCAGGCACTCCTGGTCTTTGTTTTTTTGTTTTGTTTTTTTTTTATTCCTTTACTGTTTTTCACCTAAGATAGATGCTGTCAGGAAGGGGTTGGGGAAACTATAACCATCTCCTACTGACAGCCAATGTGGTTGTCTCTTTTTCTTTCTAGACAGTCTGATACTGTGGATAGCTTCTGTATGCACACTGAGCTGATATAAGCACGAACCTGGTGGCTTTACGGTTAAGGACTGTAGCAAGTTTTTAAATATTTCTAATGACTATCACTGTAGTTGCTGTTTCCGTCTCTCTCTAGTTAGCTAGGGACTAAAATATACTATTCAGCCTGTAATCTTCTCCATGGTTAGAATTCTTTTTTAAAAATACATTCAGTGTTTATTATGTATTTATCTTTATGTTAGAGGCTTAAATTTTGATATACTCAATTACAAATAAATCAATTTTTATAATCAAGATGGTTTATTTTTTTGGTCAAGAAAAATTTAAGATAACTAATACTGTCATTCTGTCTTTGTGCTTTCATTTTAAAATTGAGAAAAGATCCAACCTTTTCTCTAGACCCATCTTAACCTGTGAAATTATTTAAGCTTAAGGATTATGAAGCTCACTATTAGGCTTTAAAATATTTTCAGTTTACAATGCATCATAGATAGAGTCTAGTTTGGTTTCATGTTAGTTGAGTCAGCAGCTAGAGTCAGTGTTTTTGGAGGGATGCATTGAGTCATAGGGCATCTCTGAGCCATGAAAAAGAGGATTGAATTGAGCAAGCTGTAAAGCTGACCATGCTACAGAAATGCAGTGACTTTTCGCTCTGTGTTTGTCTCCCATGTTTATTTGCTAATAGGCACTTATTTTCAAATTCCCATATGTAATGCTCTTCCTATTTCTGGAAGCAAACCTAATAAAAATATAACAAAACCTTGTAAGATAAAAATTATTTCCTACTTAATTTGTAGGTCAGCCTTTCAACTCCTTGTCTTTTATTGTATTGTAAATGTATTCACCTGGGCAGAGAGTGATACAGTAAACACTATAAAGCCACTTCTGTCTTCTGGTCCACAGTCAGCTTAGGGTTAGTAAGAGAACTTTTTACATTCCAGGCTAAGATATGCTTATAGTTTCTGGAATCGATTTGTTTATAGTTAATATTCCCTTTATTATTTTTTTCCTTTGCTGTTAAGGATTGAACCAAGGGCTTCACGCCAGCAGTGCTCTATCGCTGAACTGCAGCCCAGCTCATAGCAGTGTATTTTTAAAGTAGGTTTTTAATCTTGCCCGATGTTTAAGTTTACTGGCAAATAACATTTTAACTTTGAAAATTGCCAGTTTGGGAGAGATGACATTTAAATTCCAGGGTTGAAATGGAGTAGCAGTCTTGGTTAATTTTTATTTGACATTCCTGACTATGTAAGTTCAGATTCATCAAACTCGTACTGAAAGAATTGTCGAATTCTACAAGTAAATGGTACCACCAGGTAACACATGATTGGGGAATAACCCAGAGAACGTACTTCCATACAGGATTAAATATACTAAGTAACTGTATAGGTCAGTTTTGTAGTTTAATAGAATGGTACTATAGATTATCAAAAGGAAAGTTAATGCTTAGCTGTGAGTCTGAGTAGAGAACTACTTTTACATCGTTTTAGTAAAGAGGTACCAAATGATGCTGCTATTATGTTGCTATATTTTTAATAAAATGAAAATTTTGAAATCCTTCCACTGTTGAGTAGTAATTTCATCTTCTGAGATGGATATTTGCATTTTATAGTTTGTTTTTATAACTGAAATGTGATTTGCTCTTCCAGGCTTCAGAAGGGACCACCCCAACAGATTTGTGTATAGTGGACAATCCTGTCATGGGTGTTAACTAACACAGGCTTTGCATCCCAAACCTTTGGTGGGATTCCAAGTGGCAGCTGCTGGGAGTTTGTTTTGTTTCTGTCATCAACTTCTGGGAGACTTTTGTGGAGTGATAATTGCCACCATGTCTGAACAGCAAGTGACATGCTTCCTCTGATTTTTCTTGAGAAGTACATTCTCAATTTGGTAAAAGGGTCATGCTAATCAAATTGCATAAGTTAAAAGTGTTCCATCATCTTTAATTTTCTGAGGGAATTTGTATTAATATTGTTAGTTGTAATTCCCTAGTGAAGCCAGCTTGAGTGTGTGTGTGTATGTGTGTGTGTGTGTGTGTGTGTGTGTGTGTGTGTGTGTTGCAAATTCAATGTTAACAAGTTTAGGGTTGGTTATGTTTCTAAATAAGCTGTTATTTTTAAAGCTTTTATAGGGTCGATGAACTTATTTGTGTGAGATTGTTCATATTTCCTTTAAACATGTAAGGTCTATTGCAGTGTCCTGTCATTTACAGATTGCTTTTGTTTTCTTTTTGTAATTTTGTGTGTTGCAGGTTTAGAAGATTTTTTGTTGGTTTTTTTTTTTTAATCTTTAGTTTCTTCCCCTAAACTATGAGTTAGCCCTTGACTCGAAACCCTTTCTATGCAGATATTTGAATGTTCTGTATCCCCACAAATCCTGATGCATTTTCTTTTCAATCAATTCAAAATACTTCATAATTCCCTTGGATTTTGTTTTTTAAATCATGAGTTATTTAAATGTGTGTTATTTAGTGTCTAAATATTTGGAAATTTCCAAAGATCTTTCCCTTTTTCTAAGTTTTAATTCCTTGTAGTTAGGAAACATCTGTATGATTTTATTCCTTTTAATTATTCTTGTTTAGTGATCCATAAATTTCCATCTGGTAAGTCGTCTTTGTGCACCTGTTAAAAAGAATGTAACTTTTAACTTCTGTTCTTTTATATTCTTGTTAATTTTGTTTTCTGTCAATGAGAGGTGTTTAGTTTAATTTCTTTAGTTTCATTTTTGTTTTATGTGATTTGAAGTTCTGCTCTTTGACTTGTAAATGTTTAGTACTGTTAAATAATTCACATTGAGTTGACCCTTATATCATTATTGTTTTTCTTATTCCTAGTAATGTGCTTTGAAATCTTTCTCTGATACAATTAGATTAAAAATTCTGTGCGTGAGGATTTTTTTTTTGCTTTTGCATATTTTACCATTATTTTACTTTAAACTTTTAGCATGATAATGTTTAAGTTAATCATTTATGAGAAGCATATAGTTAGTTTGTTCAAGCTGGGTCTTAGCCTGGTGGTGTTTGGTTGCAGCACTCAGGAGGCAGAAGGCAAGTAAATCCCCGAGTTGAAGACCAGCCTCTTACACAATGTGAGTTCTGGGACAGCCAGGGCTCTATATAGAGAAACCTTGTCTGGAAAACCAAACCAAACCAAAACAGCAGCAACAACAAAAAACTTGGCTCTAAATCTCTCTTTCTTGGATAGTTACATTGTTCTCTTTCTGAATTTACCAATGCTCTATAATTAACAAGGTTGATCAAAGGGATGCATGCTCAATAGCTCCAGCTAACCAAAGCACTCTTAGGCAAGAAACATCATGTGTGGGGTCCATCACGTGCCAGAGGGTCACGATGCTCACGAGCACAGCTCATAGTTTTTTGTTTGTTTTCTCTTTTACTGTTTGTTTGCAATACTGGGGGTTGAACATTGAACCCTGTGCATGCTGGGTAAGCATTCTACCACAGAGCTACATCCTAAGCCCATGATTATGGTTTCTTATTTGCTGTTAATCTCATCTAATGTGTCTTAAAGCTAAAGACTGAAACCTCAAATACTGTGTGCAGCTCCGACTCACTATTCTGTTGTCTTTATCTCTTTTACAGACTTAAATGTAAAATGCAGTAACCTAATTTTTATATCTTGTGGATACTCATGAGGTTATCCCCACTGCCTGAGTTTCCTCAGGGACTTTTTTTCAAAACTTGATTTTGAAAGTTGTTAGGGAGGCCCTGATCAGCCTTTTCTCTAGGGCTCATTCTAGTCCATTACTGAAGTGATAAAACTCTTCCACGCACCTGCTGTTCTGGGGGTTACCTTTCCTGCCCAACTCCCCTGCCCCCAGGAGTACAATTATCAGCCCTGTTCCACTCTGGGGAGACTTTGTGATTGTTCAGAGGAGATTTTGGGGGGGATTTAGTTGGAGAGGATTTTTTTTTTGTGTGTGGTGGTGGTGGTGGAGGGGACGGGCATTGCAGAAGTTTGTGCGTGTTTATACTGAAGTTCATGTGTGGAGCTATGTCCGTGTGTATGGAACTCAGAAGTTAACCTGAGACAGTCTCTCAAAGGGACCTGGCACTTGCTGATTCAGCTAGGGTGACTGGGCAGCGAGCCCTAGGGATTTTTTCTTGTGCCTGCCTCCCCAATGCTGGGATCCCAGGCACACACCACCATACCAGGCGTTTCCATGGCCACTGGGGCTTCTCGGACTCGGAGTAGTCATGCTTATACTGCATACTGAATGACTACACCTTCTCCCCTGTCTGGGCCTTGGCTAGTATCTTGGCTGTTCTTCAGCTGACAACATGAATGGCCCTGTGATGGTGTGCAGATTATCAGAGCTTGCTCTGTGCAGCTCTTCTCTCCACATTCTGTTCTGTAATCTCTGACCTCCTTGACCTTAGTGGTCCCTAATTTTATCTCCTTAATGCAGACTGCTAGGTTGGGCCTGAATTGCCCTCCCTTGACTTTAGCTGTAACCTTTCTACAGTAACTGGAGCAGGCAATGCCTACTTTGTTTCTTGATAACAGGCTCACTGACCTGGATTGCCTGGTGTTCAGTTTCTGATTGTCTTCTGTCAATCTTTCTACCTACCTACCTACCTACCATGTCACAATTGTTGTACATCTGTTTTTTTTCTATAATAAATATAATGGTAAATGTAGTTCATAATTCTTGTTATGCTATTTTAGCCATAAGTAGAAATCTGCTGTCATAAGTTTTAGTCTATAGTTTCAGGCTGTATGCTGTGTGTGTGTGTACACACACATGCTTGTGTATTATGTGTGGTGTGCAACTGTGCTTGTGTATGCCTTTTCAGGAGAATGCACTGTCCAGAGCAAGATTGCAGGTATCTTCCTTGTGTTCTGTTTTACTGCATCCAAGACTGGGTCTCTTGCTGAACAGGAAGCTCACAGCTTCAGCTAAATTAGCTGGCCAATGAACTCTCTGTATCTACTCCATTCTACTCCTCAATGCTGGGATTGGTTATAGGCACACACAGCCGTTCTGGCTTTTTATGTGGGTAATGAGGATTTGAATCCTGTCCTCAGTGTTCTCTGAGCACCCACACACATATAGACACTGCATACTTCTTTTTTAATCAAAAAGTTACTTTCTTTAAGGGTCCATGATTTGCTGAAGAATGATGCCCTGGACTCAAATAGTATGCAAAAGCAAAGAGCGTTTTATTCTGTAGATGTTGAACATGCTGGGGTCTACCATCTTTCAAAATGGAGGTACCCCAGTAAGCTCACAGACCTGATTTAAAGAACATTGTAGGAATTCTAGTGAGGGGGTAGGTAACTTCTATCTTAATCTGTTGGCTTTATCTCTAGGAACATTCCAGAACCAGTGCTGGGGTGTTTGGGGGCAGAGGTGTGTGTGTGTGTGTGTGTGTGTGTGTGTGTGTGTGTGTAGAAACTGTTGCTGGGGAGGTCTGGAAACTGCTGCCTGACCCATTGTTCATGCTTCAAGCCAGGTGGCAGGGCAGCTCCCGAGGCCTGGACTTGCCTGGACTTGCCCAGTTCTTGGAAACAGATTTAGGCCTAGTTTCCTGAACTGCCAATTTGAAGCCTGTAATGGAGTCAGCCTAGCCTGTCTCATTCTACCAATAAAAAAAAAAAAAAAAAAAAAAAAGGTATGGAGGTGTATTTGTGATTCCAGCACTCAGGAAGTTAAAGCAGCAGATTGCTATTCAAGGTCATTTTAGGATATATATCAAGAAGAGGGCCAATCTGTGCTTCATGGCACAACCCTGTCTAAAAACAAACAACTGCAACACATTTCCAGATTCCCTTGGAAAGGATCAAAAGAAGATAGGCTTAGACTTCAGAGGCATCACAGTGAATCCTTCCTAGGTAAGAACAGAGGAAGAACCAGATATTGGCAGTATTGAAGCTTCAACTCAGCCTCTGGAAACTCTTGCCTTTGCTACATGAAGAAGCTGGATTTATAAGGAGTGGTAAGGGTCCCTAAGGGGTCTTCCTTACAGCTTCCCCCTCCTGCCTGGAGTCAAGGCTAGGCCAAGTCCCATTCTCCACCCATAGGAACATTCTTGAGTAAAAAATTCTCAGACCCTCTGTAAAGTCCCAGGTAGAGTTCAAGTGTGTATCATGCTTGCTAGCCAAAGATTTAAAGGTCAATATGCTTAGCCAATAAGTTTGGACTGTAACCTTGCTGATGTAACCTGTGCCCCTAAAAAGTATAAAAACTGCTTGTTATAGCCATTCAGGTTTCCTTTAGGGACTAATTGAAGGTCAGCCCTGACACACTGGAAAATAAACCTCTTGCTTTTTCATCGATCTGCGTCTCAGTGTCTCATTGGGGGTGCATCTTGAAGTACCACTGACCAAGGGTTGGAGTCCGTGGTTTTGGGGGAGCTCACAAAAACTCACTTCCTGAAAGATTCAGAAAATTCGCTCAATCAGAGGCTGATCCCAGCGTGGGGAACGGGCATTGCACACGGCTCAGGAGCCAATGGAAGTAGGCATTCTTGATCCAGGTATGAAATCGCAGATGTTGACTAGAGATTAAACTGATGACGGAACAAACCGTGAAACTCACTGCTTACACTGAACAATCTAAACCTCAACTTGTAGAAATATTTAATCCTGACCTGGGGTTTCTGCCCTGCCTTAGACCATTTAGTTCCCAAATTAACACACACACACACACACACACACACACGTTATATTTACAATAAGCCTTAAACAGTACAAAAGCTGGGAAGCTGCTACCCTCTATGCTCTTAGAATCTACTTTCCTGCCAATAGCCCTGAGTTATTAGTATGCTTCATCTGGGCTGCTCTTAACTCCAGCTGGCCAGCCCTCAGGATCACTTTCTCTTGACTCCTAACCCATGGTGGCTTCTCATTCCTCGTCCTGCACTTATTTCTCCCTTGTGGTCTCTCTCTCATCCCCAAGCTGAGGAAACCTAAACCACACCTATGTCTCTTCGGCTCAGCTACTGGCCATTGGCTTCTTTACCAATCAGAAATAACTTGGGGCCAAAGTATATGGTGTACGTATGAACTCTTCTTGTCTCAGGGACAACCAGTTCTTGGAGGCTTGCACTTACAATTACCATAGAAAAGACCAAGCCTGGGCTGGCAAGATGGCTCAGCAGGTAAGAGCACTGACTGCTCTTCTGAAGGTCCTGAGTTCAAATCCCAGCAACCACATGGTGGCTCACAACCACCCATAATGAGATCTGATGCCGCCTTCTGGTGCATCTGAAGTTAGCTACAGTGTACTTATTATAATAATAAATAAATCTTTAAAAAAAAAAGACCAAGCCTCAACACCAACTAGCGTGTTAGATTGTTCTGTGATAAAGTAGTGTCTGTTCCCAGTAGACAGACGTACGTGTGTGTGTGTGTGTGTGTGTGTGTGTGTGTTGTGTGTATAATATATAGCAGGGGGTGTGATTGCACCAGTGTCAGTGCACACAAGTGGAGTTCAAAGGAGGATGCTGAGTGTCTGCTCTCCATCTTATTCCCTTGAGACAGCTACCTTATTTGTCTCCACCTGCCCGCCTGGCTGGTGCAGTGGGGAGTTTGTGAGTGGTGAACTCAAGTCCTCAAACTCATGCTCCTATTCTCCCAGCTATCTCTCCAGTGCAGTCCACTAGAATTTTGATATAGCTGGTTTGTTCCGTTTGGATGGCAGTTCCCTAAATTCACATCGGGTCTTAAGAATAGCAATAATAAACAGCAATACCTTAAGGACAATAAAAATAAGTACATTTTTTTCCTGTCTTCTCACAAAAATAAGTATATCCTGTTACAGTCTTCTTGGAGCAAAGGAGGATCGCACAGTCTGAGGCTGAGGGCTGTACGAGGGAGGCTTCTGCCAGCCCCTCTGGGGACTGTGCAGTCAGGAAGTGGTGCTGCCTTGGAGTGCTGGGATTCTGGGGTGCATGTCATGGCCAGTGGAGCTCGGCTTGGAGCACAGCTTCCCTTGTCTCCTGCATCATGCAGTGTGCAATGTACAGACTTGAACTGTAGAAGCACCCGTGGCAGGAACCATTCCACTAGATGGCCCGGGTCTAGCTGGCCCGGTTAGCATGCCGAGGCTCTGAGGAGTTATGAAGTGATGTAGTGCCTCAAAGAAGAACAAGAACTGAGCCTGGTGTTTTAGTGAGTATTTTGGTTTCTTTAAAACCACAGAAATGTTGGGAGAGTGTGTTTTTCTTTCAACCCCAGGTGTGAGATATGGAGCTGCTTCAGATGGTCCACCACCACCGCTAACTATGATTTGTCTCGTGCTTTGGCAGGGGCATGACTCTGCCAGATGAAGACAGTTTACATTTGGAATTCTGGAAACTCTTCAGATACAAATGCCAGAGCCCCAAGGCTGCTGCTGCTTCTCCTGCTGGCTGCTGGTTGTTGATTCTGTCCTGATGTTGATTGGACTTGCCCCAAGGAACTTGACACCCCTAATCAGCAGGAAGTAGTCTAACAATACCTATGCCTGGCCTCTGCCTCCTTTCCCTTCTAACCTTCTTTCTCTCCTACCTCGTGTTGGGAGGTTGGAAAGGGTGGAAAGGGTGGGAGAAAAAAGAACCCAATGAGGTAACTAAAAGTTACAGAGTGTGGTGGTTGTAAGATCTAACCAGAAATACCCCTATTTCAGACACGGGTTGTTCGTGCACCCCATGAATCACGAGACCTATCTTGATGCAAAAAGCATGAGGATTTTTAATCGGAGCTCCGGGACGACCCATATCCCACGCAGGGGACAGGGGGATCGACCTCGTGGCTCGAAAATCAGGAGCTTTTATAACAATGGGGTAGGGGGGTTGGGAAAGTTGGCGCGGTTTCACATGATTGGCTAGTTTAAACATCAGCAAGATACCCAGGTAGGAGGCAAGGGGGGGTGG
>LR749681.1:959096-1052075 GCA_902729485.2 Mus minutoides | reverse complement strand
CCCCCCCCCCCCCCCCCCCCCCCCCCCCCCCCCCCCCCCCCCCCCCCCCCCCCCCCCCCCCCCCCCCCCGTACCTAGAGCCAGATTCACTTTCCCCCCTGACACAAGGGACTCTATTTTGTCTTTGGTTACGTACTACTCTTTCAGTGGTGAATGACTATAATCCCAGAATTAGGGATTATTAAAACATAATCAATTTGAGTCTATCCTAGGCTATATGATACCCTATCTTAAAATTCCAAAGCAAAACAAACAAAAAGGAAACAAACCAAATATAAAACTGAGCCTATAAAAATGTACTGCAGCCGGGCGTGGTGGCGCACGCCTTTAATCCCAGCACTCGGGAGGCAGAGGCAGGCGGATTTCTGAGTTTGAGGCCAGCCTGGTCTACAAAGTGAGTTCCAGGATAGCCAGCGCTATACAGAGAAACCCTGTCTCGAAAAACCAAAAAACAACAACAACAACAACAACAACAAGAACAAAAAATGTACTGCAGAGGAATAATAGTGAACTCTTGAGGGACAAAGTATTTTAGGGCATGAGAGGATCATGGAGATGGCCCCATTCTTTACTTCCTACTCTTAGGTTACAGGTGAGGATTCAACACTTCTTCCTCCTCAGTGTTGGGAGGAAGTGAGCCCAGCGTTTCACTACCAACTAAGGAGCAATGTCTGAGTAGGATACCCCAGGCTGTGTTCCATCCATGACCCACTATTCACCTCTCTAATCGATCAAAATCTGGAAGTTTTCTTACACAGTGCCGCTTAACTTAAAACTCTTGTAAAAATTACTCATAAAAATGCAAATTCTCTGGTGCTGCGATACAGGGCTTGCAAGCATCCTTATTGATAGCATTTGGGAAAAGACAATCTTCATTCTCTTAGGAAGCCAGGGCTTCTGGTAGAGGCAACTCCATTAATCTTGGTGAGCCAATGGAGGTGTCACAGCTAATGCCGTTTATGTTCAAAGATGTCCTGAAAGGCTGATGTAACTTCATTACCAGCACTTGACTTTTAGAAGCACTACAGACACTAAAATAAACAATGAGAACACACTCTTTTTTTTTTTTTTTTTTTTTTTTGGTTTTTCGAGACAGGGTTTCTCTGTGTAGCCCTGGCTGTCCTGGAACTCACTTTGTAGACCAGGCTGGCCTCGAACTCAGAAATCCGCCTGCCTCTGCCTCCCGAGTGCTGGGATTAAAGGCATGCGCCACCACGCCCGGCCCGAGAACACACTCTTGACATTGCTGTAATGTGATTTTTTTTTTCCTAATCCCAAATGAGGTACCAAAAGTTTAATGAGCAATTTCATTACTTGATGAAACAAATGTTGGTTCTAGGCCTGGGGTGAAGTTGGCTCAGATGAAACCTGGGGATTTTGCTTAGGTTATTTTTGCCTTCACACACTGAGACCTATGTTAGCTGTGTCCTGGTTCCCTGGATCCTTTGCTCTCTTGTACTCTATGCTGTCCGACAATTCAGACACTACACATCCTCGAGGTAGATTTCACATGAGACACATTCACCTTCTCATGTTACCCAAGTAGTGGGCAGTAGGGCTGCTGGAACAAAGCACTGTGGAAAAGAGAGCTTCAAATGGTAGAAATTCCTTTCCCCCAGTCCCAAGTCAGGGGTCAGGAGTCAAGGTTCATGAGGGCCCTACCCTCTCTATAGACTTTCAGCATTGCTTGGTTCATGAGTGCAGGACTCCAGCACTTGCTTCCAGGTAGCCTTTTCCTGTGTCTCTTCTCTTTGTATTGTATTTATCTGTGTGCTATGTGCATGCATGTGTACATGTGCACTATGTGTGTGTGTGTTCAGTGTCCTGTGAATTCATGTGTAGAAGTCAGAAGTCAACTCCTGGTGTCTTCCTTTATCACTCTCTCTACCTTATTTCCTGAGACAAGATCTCTCAGTAAATCTGGAGCTCACCAGTTGGCTAGACTGGCTGCCTGGCGAGTCCCTGGAATCCTCTTGTCTTCACTTCACAATGCTGGGATTACAGGTGTGCAGACACACATGCTCAGATTTCTTTTTTGTGAGTACTGGAATCTGAATATAGGTCTTCATGCTTGTTCAGTAGATACTCAACACACTATCTTTCTAGCTCCACCCCTGCATTTCCCTCTACTTTTTTTTTTTTTTACAGACAATAATCATACTAGATTAAGGGACCATCCTACTGTAAATTGATTTCATTGATTTCATCTTAACTGATTGCATGGGCACATCTACAATGCCCCTGTTTCTAATCCATCATTAACAGTGATTAGGATCCAGAATTTCTTGAGGACATTTTTCTCTCCATTGCAGTATGCAGCCTTTCCACCTCTGCTCAACCTCTGGCACCAATCACCACAGTTTTCTGTGGACCTCTTTAGTAGCAACACACACAACATCTATCTCTATCTTCAGCATATACTCCCTTGGAAAACTAACAATACACAAGTCAACCCACAGGTTTTAGTTAGAAAAAATAGCATATGTAGTGTCTTTGTTTGAACTAATATAATGAAATACCTTAGGTTGGGTTACCTATAAACAACAGAAGTTTGTTGAAGTTCTAGAACCTGAGAAGTCCAAAATTAGGGTCCCAGCAGATGTAATGTGTGTTGAGAGTTCACTTCCTTATAGGCGGTGTCTTCTGTGAGGGCTAACCTGGTAGAAAGGGCTAACAAACTTCCTCAGGCCCCATTCATAAGGGCACGATTCACATTTATAAGGCTTCTGCCCTCAAGACTCACAACTCCCAAGGGTTCCAGCTTTAACCTGAGGGATAATGAATGACTTCCAAACATTTCTGAGTACTGAACAAAAAACAGCTTCAGAATACTTCCTAGTCCACTGCCAACATATTCAGTACATAATAAAAATGAAGATGGTGAACTTTGGTTACTTTTAGAGGTGACTTGTCAGGACACCAAAATGGCTTATATCTGGGAAAGTGGAAGAATTTTAGGGTGATTCTCATAGGGGTTTGAACAGTTGGATTGAGAGTAGTATCAATACTTGAAAAGGCAAAGCCTTGGCAGTAAGGATCTTGCTGAGGAGGCACTGTAGAGAAATAATTTCGTGTTTAACAACAGTAAGTTGGGAATGTCTGTTTAGTGGGAGTGGAACAAATCCAGAGTTTTCTCCTGAGCTTGCAATACTCAGCATAATCCTTTGCCTTTGGTCACCAGAGCATGGTAGGGGATTGTCACCAACATTCTCATGCAGACACCACAGGAGGCTCCTCTAAGTCCGGACATCATCTGACATTATCTTCTGGGAGAGTCAAATCTCATTGCTAAGAGAGCAGTCCCACAAGACTGCTCACTTCAGATGTCCATCTTAGATCTCAGGAGGTGGCTTGTACTCTGAAAAATTAAGGGTTCCTATGAGCAAGCATCTCCTTGAGTATAGTCATTTGTTGGATGGAGCATCTCCAAAAACTTGGGAAAGCACTAACAGTTATAGGTCTATTGTAAGGAACAACATGAGAGACCAAGAGATGCTGCAAAGGCAGGAAATACTCTGGACAGGGTGTGGGGGAGGCTCTTGGAGCTTCTGTGTTTTCTCTGGACATTCTTCATTCCACATGTTCTGCCACACAAACTCTCAGAGTCCTGTTCATTTGAGGATTTTTGTGTTTGTTTGTTTGTTTGTTTGGTGGTGGTTGTGGTGGTTGGAATATGCTTGGCTCAGGGAGTGGCATATGCTTGGCTCAGGGAGTGCAGCCTTGTTAGAGGAAGTGTGTCACTGTGGGCTTGGGCTTTAAGACCCTTGTCCTAGCTGCCTGGAAACCAGTCTTCTCCTGTTTGCCTTCAGAACAAGATGTAGAGCTCTTAGCTCCTCCTGCACCATGCCTGCCAGGAAGCTGTCATGTTCCTGCCTTGATGATAATGGACTGAACCTCCTAACCTGTAAGCCAGCCCCAATTAAATGTTGTCTTTATAAGAGTTGCCTTGGTCACAGTATCTCTTCACAGCAGTAAACCCCAAATTTATACAGAGGTGGTGGTGTGTTTGTTCCCCAAGACATAATTCTTCTGTGTAGCCCTGGCTATCCTGGAACTCATTCTGTAGACCAGGCTAGCCTTAAACTCACTGAGATCTACCTGCCTCTGCCTCCTGAGCACTGTGATTAAAAGTGTGCATCACCGCCTCCTGACTCATTTGAGTTTTTATGATGGGTATAGTGTATCTTTAGCTACTTTGTGAGTTCTTTTTTTCTTTCATCCTTCTCCATTTGTTTTCTACCCTTTCAACTCCCTAACACTAGATAGAAGAGAAAAAAGGATAGAGGGGGGAAAGGAGTGATGTTATCGTCAGACTACTTCCTGCTAATTAGGGGAATTAAGTTCCTTGGGACAAGTTGGATCTTTGTCATCAGTATGTCTAATTTCTTCTTTTTGTTGTTTCTTCTTTGTCCATGACTACTTAACAAACCACAAACAACTGCAACCAATAGCAAGCAACCATCAACCCACAACCCACAATGCATCTGGGGCCCTAGCATTTACACACCCTCTGAAAAGTCCCCAATAGCAGAAACCACCCGCAGCTGGCAAAATCATGCCCCTTCTAGAGCATGAGGCAAATCATAGTCGGCTACTATGGACAATCTGAAGCAGCCCCATATCCCACACTTGGGATTAAAATGAAAACATTTCTATAATATTTCTGTGTTTTCAAAGAAACTCAAACTCAAATTGTCACTACAAGTGACCTCTTTACTATATAGCCCTGGCCGATTGAATGATTATTGATGATTTAAGGCTTGTATATATACCTTTCAAGACTTGAGTATTAATGGGTTGTGTCTAGCCAGTGGCTGTTGAGAGATAGTGAAGCCTTTTTTGAGGTGGGAGTAAGTTAACTCTTTAGGGATTGGGAAGCCATCCCCTTGCTCTGTCTTTCTTTTTTGGCCCCTATAAGGTGAGAATCTTTACCACATACTCACTGCTGCCTGAACTACTTTGACATAGGCTCCAAAGCAATGGTTGCCACCGGAGATGGAAACTTGAGAAACAGTGAGTGAAAAGAAATCTTCCTCCTTATACAGTTTATATCTGATACCTGTTGTCATAGTGACAGAGAGTTGACTGATGACAATCAACTAAACGGCAGTGGCTCTTTTTTTCTCTGAAGGGGATAAGGGATGAGAGTTCCTACGTTTTTATTGTATGGTTGTTTTCCTGAGCATCTTTGTACTATTGAGGAGCCCTAGCTGCTGCAGACTCTTTTGGTCCCTTGTCTGTGTGGATCGGGCTCTCTGGAGGCAAGTGGGCAAAGGAGTCAAATGTAAGTGACCAACAGAACCACATGAGAGGGTGTGTAGAATCTGAATGTAATGTGAGGTCGAGCATCAAACTTTTTTATACAGCAGAGTAACAAGAAACCAGGCGAGATACATCCACCAAGTTACAATGACACAATACAAAAGGAATGTATACATCAAAAGGACTTACAGGAGCCAGGAAATATTTACAGTAAATATAAAACAGCTCTGCCTAGGATCAGCTAGTGACAAGTAAGAATTTCACACCCTAGTCACAATTTGTGCTACTCCTTTGAGCCTTGTGAAAGCTAGCACCAGGGGGGTTCTGCTCTAGCAGACCTTCTCATGAATAATGTAATACCACAACCCCCCTATTTCGTAGGCCTAGGTAAATACTAGCATATGAAGGTAACTTAGCTGTGCTTTTAAGAATCTGTGGGGAATCTCCATTTGTCAGAAGAATTCACCAACTTACTTCCAATCTGCAATGTAGTCTGCTATATCTGGCTGTAGTGAAGATTCCTTTCTCAGTGGGAAATTCTAACCTTTCTTGGTCCCTTGCCTGGGTAAGACTGGCTACTGTCCCTAGTAAACATCCTGCAGACCAGCCTTGAGATACTTTGGCTCTGTTCTTTGTAATGCTAAATAGTTTCCCATCTTTAGATAGTTTTCTTAATTCCCACTGAATTCAAGGATTCTCTCAGACTGTTGGAACACTGGAAGGCTTAGCTATGACAGGATTCAATCTATGAAGGCACTATAAGATACTACTAAATGAGAGCACGTGGATCCATACATCAGACTAACACGGGGATATACCGGTTATGAAAACGCCTTCCCAGGAGAATGAGTTTCTTTTGAAGCTCTGTGTCTCATGAGTGCTTTCCAGCTTTTCAGCTTGTCAAGCCACTTCACTGTGATGTGCGTAACACCTAGCCACCAATCTTCTCTCTGCATTCAGAAGTACTTGTGATGACCAATCTTGGTTGTCAACTTGACACACCTGGGAAGAGGGAACCTCAACGGAGGAATTGCATCCATTTAATTGGACGGAGGGCACATCTGTGAGCGTTTTCTGAATTTCTAACTGATGCAGCAAGATTTAGCCCACTGTGGGTGGTACCATCCCTAGGTAGGTAGACTGAGATGTATATGAAATGCAGTTGAGTGTGGGCCTGGGAGCAAGCCATTAAACAGAGTACCTCTATGGCTTCTGCTTCAGTTTCTGATTGAGGTCCTTCCCTGACTTACCTCAATAATAGACTGTAATTTGCAAGTGTAAGATGAAATAAACCCTTTCCTTCCCATGTTGTTTTTTGGCCATGGAGCTTATTACAGAAGAGAGAGAGAGAGAGAGAGAGAGAGAGAGAGAGAGAGAGAGAGAGAAAAGCAAACCAGAACAGTACTCAAGAGAGTCCAAAAGTCTTAGGAGCCTGTGCCATGAGACTGGACAAAGACCCAGGAGATTTTTTTTTTTTTTTAACATTTTAAAGTTACATTTATCTATTTTGGTGGGGGTGGGGATGGGGGTGGGGGGAGACATGTCACAGCACCTGTGAGAAGGTCAAAGGTCAATTTAGAGGGGTTAGTCTTTGTCTTCCACCATATGGTACCTAAGGATTGAACCCAGGTCATCAGACTTGGCAGCAAGCTCCTTTTAATCCTCTGAGCTGCCTTGGTGGCCCACAAAAATATACAGTTCTTATTATGGATCATATTATCAATTACTGAGGTTGAACCCACAGATATTATCATTTCAATAAAAGGAAGCAAGCTTCCTCTGCTGCTTTCATGTTGAATAGCCCTGAAACCCAGTTTACCGTTTCATGTACACCACAACACACACACACACACACACACACACACACACACACACACACACACTATGTGCACACTGTGCTGAAAGGTTTTTCTAAGGCAAAGTGAAGTTCATGAGCCGAGACTGAGGCGAGCTGTCCAAATTGGTTTCAGCTGACGGCCTTTGTTAGCTGGCGACTGTGCTCCGGCTATCTGTCTTGTTATGGTTTTCATTTTCTTTCTGAATTCATTTCTGGAGCTCCGGGCCTCAAAAATAACAAGCTTTGAAAGTGGCTTAGTTCGCTCTCTAGCCTCACAGAGCCCAGCTTCCAGCACGGTGTGTTCTGAACAGGACTCTGGGTGGGAGGGAGCCGGGGCTCTTCCTGCTCTCCACTGGTGCAGCAGCAGAGAGCAACCAGAGTCTGACAAATACTGGCAAAGTCCCAGCATCCCCTAGCCGTCAAAGACTGGACCAAAGTCAGGAAATGCCAGGCAGATGACTTTAGTAGCAGAGCTTTTTGTTCTGGCTCAGGATTGGATCTTTAGGGCATCTGAGGGAACCTGCCTCGCTCTTACAAATGCACAGCCCCCCCCCCCCCCATAGTGGTGGCACAGGCCTTTGATTCCAGCACTCAGGAGGCAGAGGCAGTCAGATCTGAGTTCAAGGCCAGCCTGGTCTGCAGATCAGGACAGCCAGGGCTACACAGAGAAACCCTGTGTCAAAACAGCCAAAAACTAACAAACCAAACAAAAGCCCAAATACACAGCCTCACAAGATGGCATATATTTCCTCCACGATTTGTCCACAGACATAAACTGGAGTTGGCTGAAGTTCAGTCCTGTGCAGGTATAAAATACCACATGTAGAGAAAAGACTGCAAGATGTTAGCAAGATGGCTCAGCAAACCTCAGTTGGCAGGAGGCTGGGTGTGGTTGGAGGGTCTGGAGATGGAGTGGGGGTGGGAGGCAGATGTAGAAATAGGAAGGGAACAACTGACCTACAAGCTTTCCCAGCAGATACCTGGGTAGACCAGCAGGCTGCTGGGCTGCACTCTGAGACAGGGGCACAGGAAGAGCCTGGATGCTTTGGAGATGGACACCACAGTGCTCTGAGCTGAGGACTCAGGAAGGAAAAGTAAGGGCATGGGCAGCTTCAGGATGGATTTATTCGGTGAGGCCAGAGAGCCTTCATGAGAGAATGGGAGGACACCAGGATGAGCCGGCAAGGAGCAGATGGACAATTCCTGCCATGGAGGGGCTTTTCCACATCAGTGAGAGAGATAGGATCATACACTGGCAGACACAGGATGCCAATAGTAAATAGGTAGGGGCAGAACTGGCATCTTTAGTGGTAAAGAGCTAGAACTTTAGATGTGACTCTCAGAAAGCACTCCTTCCCACCCCTCAGGGGGCAGTGCCACCCCTCAGCGGGCAGTGCCACCCCTCAGCGGGCAGTGTCACCCTGCAGCAGTGGCTGAAAACCAACTCCTTTCTGCTCCAGCTTCCGCCCCCTGCTGGTGGAGAGTGCTTCTTTAGTCTCTCACACTCCTCTTTGCTCTGAGCTGCTTTCTGTGGTCCAGGCGGTGTGGATAAGTCTTTCTCCCATCTGTTTCTCTCTTATTTGCTCAGTGGCCTTTCTAAACCCAAGGCCACTCGCCATGCATGAAATCTAATGGGCTGCAGAACAAGGTCCCCAAGAGTTGGCATGTCTGGGGACATGACTGAGAGCATTCCCTAAACTTGGTTATCTGACTTAGCAGGTTAACTGGAGGAAGTCCTTCAGTCAGGCTTCTGACAAGAAAGCCTGCCCGAGGCCAGTGCCTCTTAGGCAGGTAGCTGAGGTCAGGGAGGAAAGAAAGAAAAGAAGGAAATGTCTTAACAAATGCATGCAAAGTGACAAATGCATGCAAAGTGACAAATGCATGCAAAGTGCAGGTGGCCTGCAGCATCCCCTGACATCTAGTTGAATGGGAAATCAATTCTGCACCTTTTCTTTGACCCACCTAGTTTGCTCGGTGTTGTCTTACCTCCACAGAACAGGCATGTGTGTTTTAGGACGCAACCCTGTTCCCTTTGCCACCTTTAACCCTGTCCCTGTGCTCCAAACTCTGGCCCACTTGTACCCCTTTCCTTCCGTGTCATTAGCACCCTGGATGTCTTCTGTCCCCATCCCCTCCAACTTCATTTCCTCCACACAGCCCAGCACAGTGGTCTTCCGATCAAAAGTTCCCCGGGGATGTTGTAACCAGATGGATAGATGTGCTGTCTTTCCCTGTACATTGCATGACAGCCTAAAACATCCCAGGGTACCAAGCACTTGGGTGCCAGGGAGCACTGGGTTTCAGGAATAAATATGCTGTTCTCCAATGGGGCTGTCAACAGTGCCCTAGGACAGAACAGGACCCTCAGCATTTATCATAGAAATCAATATCCCTCCACCATGTATAGCTAAGGTATATCCATCTTACTTTGAACTTGGAATGTTTTGCTGCACAAAAAAATCACAGTAAGTATTTAGCACCAAGGTCGGTCGAAGGCAGCGATGGTCTGGAACAGAAATTGTTTCATCTTGATCTCAGCGAGAAGCAAGACTGGCTTTACAGGTGCACAAAATGCCTTCAATCCTCTCAGTCTCTTCTTGAATGAGATTTGGAAGCCAAGAGGCAGCTTAAGAGCCGCGGCCGGGACCTATGTATGCATTCACAAGCATTCCATTTGGCCTGTGTTTCTCTCAGGTTGTTGGACTGAACTCAATTTCAAAATAATCTCAACCAGCCTGAGTCTATCAGTTGTAGAATCAAGGATTCCAGGACAAGCATCCTGCGAAGGTCGTCCCAGCCTGGATTCTTCGGATCTAGAAGATGCTCTGGGGTAGGTACCACCTTGTAGAACTCAGTTAAATCCAATTAGGGTAATTAAAGCAATTGTAAAAATAATTATAACACATTTAATTGTTTTCATGTTTTGTCAAGTGGGGACAATATTATTTATTTCTCAGGATTAAGATAAGTGCTCAGCACAACATCTAGAAAAAAATACTTATTAGATGGTTCTTCTTGTTGTTGTTACTGATTATTTTAATTAAAAAAAATCATGATGGCTATAAATGTATATATATGAATATATAAATGATGGCTAAGAGGGGGGGGAACCACAAAAACAGGTGGGAAGGTTTTGTGGGTTTGTAAGAAAGGAAGGATAAAGTTGGGTCCCAGAGGAGAGACTGCAAGTAGGCCTTGAGGGAACCCTGTCTTGAAAAAATAAGGCAGAGTGTGGATGCTGGCTAGTCTTACATTAACTTGACACACAAATTAAACTTATCTGAAAGGACGGAACAATTGGAAAAAAATGCCTCTATAAGATCCAGCTCTAGGGCATTTTTAAAATTAGTGATTGATAGCGAAAGACCCAGCCCACTGTGGGTGGTGCTATCCCTGGGCTGGTGATCCTAGGTTCTATAAGAAAGCAGCAGGCCAAGGAAGCCATGGGAAGTAAGCCAGTATTCAGCTCCCTCCATGACCTCTGTATTGTCTCCTGCCCTGTGTGAGCTCCTGTCCTGACTTCCTTTGGTAAGAAACAGCAATATGGAAGTGTAAGTCAAAGACCCCCCTCCCCCCCGAACTTGATTTTTCTGGTCATGGTGTTTCGCTGCAGCAATAGAAACCTTAAGACAGAGTGATTGAAGAAGACATCCAGTATCAACCTCAGATCTCCATCCACGTACCTGTACACAGGCGTGCATGTACCTGCACCCACATGTGCACACACAAACATGTACACATGCACACACACACACACACACACAGAACATAAAAACAGAAAGGACTTGGTCTCCTGTTTGTGGTGCTGTTTTGTGATGTTGTGGAACCTTTGGGAGGTAGAACTCTGCTGGAAGAAGTGGATTACAGGGTGGGCTATACACATTTATAACCAGCTAGCATCGTGTCTGTTCTGATTTGTGTTGCACTGATGTGAGGACATCATGAGCCCCGGCCTCACTCTTCCTGCTGCTGTGCAGCTGCCCACTGCTGTGCCTTCTTTGGACATGATGGACTGTACCTTTCAAACTGTGAGCCCAACTTCTTCAAATTGCTTCTGGGAGGTATTTCATCATAGCTACGAGAGGAGAGCAGTGGTTAAGACACATCCTGTGGTGTCCTCAGTGCAGGTCTCCAGGCAAGTCCCTCCAACCCCCTGCTTCTGCTACAGTCATCTCTTTTCAACTGCTAAGTGAATGAGAACAAAGAGAAGAATAAAAAGGAATCAAACTCAACTGGTCCTGGGTTTTAGCACCAGATGAATGAAACAAAGTCAAAAGAAAGGAGAGCACACATGACTGTCCCTAGATACTGTGGAGGAAACGTTTGTTGGAGATATATGGGACCACATAGCAAGGTCATCTGGGAAAGTCCAGAGTGGATAGGACCCTGAGCTGGGACACTTGGGGAAAGGGGGAAGGGGAAGGGAGGAAGGAGAGAGGGGAACCAGGTGCAGCAGCCAGTAAGCCCAAAGGTACAAAGAGAGCTGGTAACCCAAAGGACTGGATTCTATATGGAAGAACACCTGGGTTGCCCTTGGCTGGGGAGGTCAAGGTAGGGGGCAGGGCATGCCAGCCAGGATGGCCCTGTAACAGGTAGGGACTGAGGGATGCAGGGAGAACCTGGAGGCCAAGTCCACTTCAATATGTTAAATAGGGACCTCAGCCATCTGTGTCAGGTTTGAAACCTAACATGAATGTGTTTTTAAACAGGAGTTTAAAAGTCTTTCCATTCACCAATCCTCTCCCTGCTAACTCCCTTTGTTAAAGGTAGTGCTCTGGCTGCATGTATACCTACATTCCAGAAGAGGGCCTTAGATCCCTTTATAGATGGTTGTGAGCCACTATGTGGTTGCTGGAAATTGAATTCAGGACCTCTGGAAGAGCAGCCAGTGCTCTTAACCCCTGAGCCATCCCACTAGGCCATTTGGCTATTGAGCCTTTTAAGAGTCGTTTAAACTCTGCACATGTTGGTATTTTCTTCATGAGAAGGTAGTTGAGCCCCGAGTTTCTACTGCACGTGACAGCCCGTTGGAGTCGCGGTAAGGAGTGCTTTCTGAGTCTGCAGTGAGGCTCAGTTAGGTCTCCCGTTGCCCAGCCTGACACTGAGGCAGTGGATTGCCTCTTAGTTTTAGCCCAATAGTCATTGATATCCTGGTGAGGGGTGGGGTGAGAGCCATAACTGGAGGCAGGCTGGAGTTCAACAGCTTTCTGGATTCATTTCCTCGTCTTTCTACTTCCCCCGTGTGATGACCTTTGGGCTTTCCCACCAGAAAGCTGGAGCTGCGTTTATGCCCTCCACCCTCCTGTTTCCCTGCTGTCTACACTCAAGGCCAAAGTTTCAAAGGCAGGGAGAACAAAGCCATAGGGCCACCTCATGTACACAGCTCCTCTGTTAGACATATTCTTAGACACTCCCTTAAGAGGGGAACTCTGGCCGGGCGTGGTGGCTCACACCTTTAATCCCAGCACTTGGGAGGCAGAGACAGGCGGATTTCTGAGTTCAAGGCCAGCCTGGTCTACAAAGTGAGTTCCAGGACAGCCAGGGCTACACAGAGAAACCCTATCTCCAAAAACAAAAACAAAAACAACAACAAAAAAAGAGGGGAACTCTGCCTGTGCAGCTCTGGAAGTGCTGGTCCATGTGGGGGTCAGGCTTTTTGGAATGGCCAACATTCCTGTCCTCAATCCCTTATTTATGTTTCTAAGACAGTCCAATAAATTACTTGTTCCCAAAGCTAGGCCTGTGTGGAACGGTCACTTTGGTCTGTTATTGCTGCTCAGTCTGGGGTGACTGGATGTTTATGTCTCCCTAGGGAAAGTTCATGCAACTATACACATACAAAACTGGGATATATGCACAGTTTCATAGATTGCTTTTTTTCCATATTATCAGGAGAACCTCCCAAATATTAATAAGATAGAGGTAAATTATTTTAAATGTGATTTCAAAGTATTACACATTTTTTTGCCAAGATGTTGGAAAAGAGAATTTTCCAACAATAGAAACAATTTTCAAACAGTAGAAAAAAAAAGATTTACCCCCACCCAGAGATAACCATGATATTAGTGTATGTTCTCCCTGACTTCTAAATATTATTTATGTTTTTTTTTTTTGAGACAGGGTTTCTCTGTATAGCCCTGGCTGTCCTGGAACTCACTTTGTAGACCAGGCTGGCCTCGAACTCAGAAATCTGCCTGCCTCTGCCTCCCGAGTGCTGGGATTAAAGGCGTGCACCACCAGGCCCAGCTTTATTATTTATGTTTTAATGACTGTGCATAATACTTGGTAATTTGTTTAAAAATGTTGGCACATAGGACTAGAGAGATGGCTCAGCAGTTAAGAGCACTGGCTGCTCTTGCAGAAGGCCTAGGTTTGATTTCTAGCACCTATAGGGTTGCTCACAATTATCTCTAACTCCATACTCTCTTCTGGCCTCTGAGGGTACAGGTACTCATGTGGTGCACAAAAATGCATGCAGGCAAAACACCTATACATGATTTAATAATACAAACATTAAACATGCATATATTTTCTATGCCATTGAGTAACACGCTCCAGTACATTCTAAAAGATCACACTGTATCCCAATTTTTTGTTTTCTTGGTACTGGAAGTTGAACCTGGGGCCTTACCCAGTAACTGAATTGCATTCTCTTCCACACACCTGTCGGAATATATTCAATAAGCAGAAATTACAGAGTTGGGCTGTTCCTAATTCTTTCTTTTACAAGGAAAAGTCCAGCTGCTGTCCCTAGCCTTTTAGAGTGGTAAAAGTGGCTCTTTTTGTATTTGTACCCAAATATGGTACAAATTCTAGCATGTAGTTGTGGGGACAAAGGCATTCTGAACTTACTGGCAGCTTATCCCTAAGCAAGAGTATACCTATTCTGAATATCAAAATACCCCTGCCTTTTTATCAAATTGTATATCATCTATTAAAATCTGTGCTCTATTCTGATAGACTTAAGAGGGTAATTTAAAAGTTCCAGTTGGTTATTGTCTCATGCCTAACTACTGAAACTAGAGTACTAGGTGGTTGAGGGAAGGTATTTTCCAAAGTGAAGTAAGTGTTGTTACATTGTTACATTTCCAACTTGTGCAGTTTCACTGTCTGCCCTTGTAATATAGCGCTGTTTTCTTTCTAGAGTGTTACTTCACATACTGTTACTTACTTTCTATACACACTGTTTACTGCCCCTTTACTGATTATTAAAACATACCCTTTTCACTGTAGAACATTTATAAAATAAAGATTAAATCTCCCTGTGGCAAAGAAGGCTTCCTGTCCACCAAAAATCTTGCTCCTTTTGTCCATAATTAGTCTGGGGAGATATTTTTCCAGCCCACATCTGCAAGTAGGCATGACTAAAGGTGGTGCGAACAGTTTCCTTTCAAGACTAACACTTTGAAGTTAAAGGTGCATTTTCTTTGCAATCTTTCCTATCTTCTGCTAGAAGGATGCAGTTGTTAATGAGGCCCTAGGGGATTTGAGGAACTGCAGCTGGAGAGGCTCTCGATCTTAGTCTGAGAATTGGAGAGAGCCATCTGCTGGCCACTGGGTTACCCTGCTACAGGAATCCAGCAGGGAAACTCCATCTGGTTACATTACAGAAGCGCAGTGAGTGATTCAGTCGTTAACACTCTGATCCAACTTTTAGTTACTTTCCTATGCATTTTAATTATGATTATTTGTCTGTGTGTGTGTGTGTGTGTGTGTGTGTGTGTGTGTGTGTGTATGTTTGCATGCCACATGCCAATAGTGCTCTATTGCTCTCTGAGGACATCTTTTGGAAAGCAGTTCTCTTGGGAATCAAAGTCCAGTTGTCCAGATTGTGTAGCTTTGTTTGTTTCTTTCTTTCTTTTCCCTGATTTTGGGATTTTGTGTGTGTGTGTATAGCCCTGAATGTCCTAGAGGTAGCTCTGTAGACCAGCTTGGTCTTGAATTCACAGAAATCCACCTGCCTCTGCCTCCCACGTACTGGGACTAAAGGTATATACCACCACACCTGCTGCAGTTGTCTTGCCTTACTGAGCCATCTATACAATTTTTTTCTTCCTTGGTTCAGACTAGATAGTGAACTTTGTTGAAAAGGTTATTGGCATTCATCGCCAAATTGCTTCTGAGAAATGCTGCTTAAATTCCTACATCAACATGGTCTATAGACCCTCAATCTGTAGGTCATTACCCCTTTAGATGGGCAAATGACCTTTCCACAGTGGCAGTATATCAGATATCCTGCATATCAGATATTTATGTTATGATTCATAACAGTAGCAGTTATAATGTAGCAACAAAATATATTTATTATTGGGAGTTACCACAACATGAGGAGCCGTATTAAAGGGCCACAAAAAAAAAAAAAAGTTGAGGACCAATGCTTTATAGTTTTCTGTATGTGTGCATAGAAGGCTCACCTATGCTTGCCTGTGTAGCCACAGGCCAACATCAAGTGTCTTCTGTCACTCTCATCTCTCTTACTTTTGTGTCTGTTTGTAGGTGTGTGCACATGTCAGAGTATGTGCACACATGTGCAGGTACAAAGCATGTGGAACTCAGAGGCCAATCACAGGTACTGTTCCTCGGATGTTTTGGAGACACTGGAAGGTGGGGCTTGCTAGCAGGCTAAGCTGGCTGGCTGGTGAGGATCTAGCATCTTTGAGTCTCTGCCTCCCCGTGCTGATGTTATAGGCATGGACCACCATGCCTGGCTTTTTACCTGGTTCCTCATGCTTGCACAGCAACCGCTTTACTAACAGAGCTATTGCTCTACCCTGCTACAGTTTGCTGGATTCCTATGAAGATTCTTGTTATAGGCTACTTAATATATACCTTCTGGGACAAGGAACTCTTTGCCTCATATCTTATTTCCCTAAAACTCTGAAAGTTTTGTGATTTGACATTTGAATATATCTGGTGTCTTAGGGTTTCACTGCTGTGAACAGACACCATGACCAAGGCAAGTTTTATAAAGGACAATTTTTTTTAACTTTGTCATTGCCCACCCCCACCCCACTCTCTTCAGCCTAAAGGACAACTTTTAACTGGGACTGGCTTACAGATTCAGAGGTCTAGTCCATTATCATCAAATGGGGAACATGGCGGCATCCAGGTTGGCATGGTGCAGCCAGAGATGAGAGTTCTACATCTTCATGTGAAGGCTGCTAGCCTCCAGGAAGCTAGGATGAGGGTCTTAAAGCCCACAGTGACACACTTCTTCCAACAAGGCCACACCTACTCCAACAGGGCTACATCTTCTAATAGTGCCACTCCCTGGGCTGAGCATATACAAACCATCACACCCAAACATAATAGTACCTTGATAAATATGTCAAATGACTTTTAAAAATAATTTATCTTTTCTTATTTTATGAGCATGAATATTTTGCCTATATGTATGTGTATGCATATGGGCCCAGTACTTTATCCACCGTGAATGAAACCCAACAAAACTGTATTGAACTCCCTGAGTCTCACTTCTCACCCTTTGCATTTTGTGTGTGTGTGTGTGTGTGTGTGTGTGTGTGTATTTGTATAGAGTGTGCATGCATGCATGCATGCGTGCGAGAGTGCATGTACAGGCTAGAGGTCTACCTTGGGTGTTGTTCCTTGTGAATCAACCATATTTTTGTTGAGATAGTACCTCTTACTGGCCTAGAACCCACCTACCAGGCTAGGCTGGCTGACTAACAAGCCCCAGGGACCCGTATGCCTCAGCCTCCTAGCACTGGTTTTACAAGTGTGTCCACCCACTCCTGGCCTTTTTTGTTTGTTTGTTTGTTTGTTTGTTTTCGAGACAGGGTTTCTCTGACCTTTTTTTGTTTTAATGTGGGTTGGTTCTGGGGATTAAACTCAGGTCTTTGAGCTTTCAAGGGGAAGCACTTCACTGACTAAGCCACGTCCCCATCCAGCCTTCCTGCATTTTTTTCCCCTCTAGCCATAATCCTCAGCTTTTCACTTGATGGCTTTCTCCCTCCTCAACATAGCTCAGTCTCTCTCCTCCTGGAAATCCTGTGGCTACCTTTAGAACATCCCTGTCCAGTGGCTGTTGTTTCAAAGTACTGAAGGCTCAGTGGCTTAAAAAGCAAGTCTTTATTCTGTCACAGTTCTGGGGCCAGGGTCTGAAACCCAGCCGCAGGCAGGGTGTAGTCGCTGCAGGTTCCGGAGGAGGTCACAGCCTAAACTTTGAGCATTTCCTGGCTTGTGGCTTGTCATTCCAGTGTCTGGTGCCATGCTTTTTCTCTGTGTTATCTCCCTTTGATGCTGGGAGGTGGCTCCAGTCAGTTATGTACTGCTATGCATGCATAAGAGCCACAGAGCATGTGTTCCTGTTTTAATGCATGCACACAGTGGGGAGCAGAAGGCAGAGGAGACAGGTCATTGCCCTAGGCAAGCTGCTGAGCTAGACTAACTTAACAAGCAAGGATTGGATCCAGCAAGACCCCCTGGCCCAGGAAAGACACTGGGAATATACCCAACATCAGCCTCTGATTCCACACGCACACATGCATACTTGCACACACATGCCGACATGAATGGTCATATGCATGCAAACTGCACACAAAAGTTACAAAAAACAAAACAAAACTTCCTCTATCTTAGTCCTATATGGACAACTGTGCTTGAACTTAGAGGTCAAGATAATCTCCTGCCCCCCCCTCCCCCTGCAACATCTTCAATTTAATTGTGCCTCATAAGGAAATATTTGCAAGTTCCAAGAGTGGGAATCTATCACTGTACAGTCCAGTCAGCAGCCATTCTTGGGAGCCCAGTCACAGAGCCTGCCCGCTCAAATGCAGTGACCTCTCTTTGTTTGGCTTTCCTTCTTGAGAAGGGTCTTGCTTTGCGGTCCAGCCGGCCCCATGTTTTGCCCACCCCGGCAGTTTGCTGCTCATAACCCATGGGCTGTTGGGACTTCACAATGTGAAAAGGCGGATGGGGTTGGATTCCTCAAACATTTGTCTACTGACTTTCCTTTCTTGCATTCTTTCTCTGTTTTCTTTCCATGTCCAGCTCTTGCACTGAAAGAAGAAAACCAGAAAAGCCTCTTTAATCAAACCTGCTAAGTCTAGGCTTCAGGCCATATTGCGGCCCTTACAAATAAATTGTATGGAACACAACCCTACATACAAAGTTGATGGAAGGTCATGTTTTCCTTCATCTGAGATGCTCATACTAGACTCCCAGATCCATGAGCTCAGAAGTGTTAGGGAGGCTGCATATGCTGCCTGCTCAGAACCAGTGTGTCAGGATTATACAGGAGGGCATTCGGGGCATCGTATCAGGAGGCAGGAGGACTATAGGTTAAGCACTGTAGGTAGGGAAGTTGTTCTGACCATGGCCTATGAAAACATATGTATAACCCTCCATCTGTTTGGGTTATGGTTTAATTGTGGCCTTGGCTGGTTTACATGGTATTGGACATAAGGATACCAACCTAATCTCCTGGAGTTCTGATTCCCAAACAGCTTCTGGTTTTGTTTATACTGTTCTAGGACATAGCCATACATGGTTACAAGAATGGGCCCTGGTGGCTGTAAAGCCAGTGGACATTGAACTTTTGTAATGGATCTGTGTCTCTAAAAGCATATTCTTTTTTATTTTCACCCCAAACACTATTAGTTTCCCAGGGGCTGGAGAGATGGTGCAGCAATCGAGAGTGTGTACTGTTCAGTGGGAACTCAGTCCTCAGCACCCTGTGTTGGGAAGCATATCGCCACTCAGAAACCCAGCTTCAGGGGAATCTAACACCCTCTTTTGGCTTCTTGTAGGCACCTACATTGGCATGCTCATATCCCCACACATATACACAAACACATATATACACATATACTTACTCATATATATACCCCCACAGCGTACACCTACTTATACACGTATATCCCCATATATGCATGTATACATAAACTTACTTATACACACATATATATTCCCCCTACACACACACACACACACACACACACACACACACACACATACTTATTCATATACATCTACTTCCACATATACACATATCCTCATAAATATATGTACACTCACTCATATACACATACATATACTTCCATATACACATATATCCCCATACATACATGTACACATACTCGTACACACATACATATACTCCCACATATACATATGCACATATATAAACACACATATCCTCATGCATACACATACACATAAGCATACTCATACACAAATATAGGCCCCAGCCTCACCCACCACCAAACACACTTAAAAATTAGATAAAGGGTAGAAAGCTTGTAAAGGTACCTGCTGCCCTACCTGGTTCCGTGAGTTTGATCCCGGGGATCCACATGGGAGATGAGGAGTATGAACTCCTTAGGGAAGTCCATGTTCAGACTCCCACACATCAATAAACAAATACATGTAATTAAAGAAATCTTTAGGGGGCTGGTGAGATGGCTCAGCGGGTAAGAGCACCCGACTGCTCTTCTGAAGGTGATAAATTCAAATCCCAGCATCCACATGGTGGCTCACAACCATCCGTAACGAGATCTGGCGCCCTCTTCTGGAGTGTCTGAGGACAGCTACAGTGTACTTACATATAATAAATAAAATAAATCTAAAAAAAAAAAATCTTTAAAATTACTTTCTGATTTTCCTGTGTTCCTTTGATTGGTTTGAGCAACATTTCCAGGCTGCAGTGACCTACTTTTGCTACAATTTTAATATGATTAACTTACTGTCATCCTTGATAGGGGCCAGTCGCATTTGACTATTTCACCGGGGTTAAAATCAAGTTGTCTCCATGTGACTATGGGACAAACTGTGGCGCTTATTTCCAGACTCTTGGGCACAGTCTGGATGAATGCAGTGATAAATAGCCCCTGCGATTATGGAAATGCAGTGATTTATTTTTAACTATCTTCCTGATGGTACAGCCCTCCTGAATGACTTGGCTCTCTTTATTTATATCCTTCCTTGGGCCCTAGCAGCTTGTCCCAAATCCCATCAGGCAGCTTCAAGCCAAGGGAACAAGGATCTCATTTTTATCAATGAGAAGATCTGGAGTGTGCTGACAGTGAAGGATTAGGTGCAGGAAAGGGGAGGAAAGTGGAGAGAAACAGAAGCGAGCCGCTGGCCTTGCTGTTTACAGATAGGTGCAAGCAGGTCCCTCTAAGCTTACAGCCACATCTCAGGACCTGTTTGCAGGGCCCTGTTCTATCGTGTGTGGTGGTTCGGAAGGGCCAACAAGATTATGAAAACAGAACCTCACGCCAAGAGGCCAGGGAGCAGAGTGGAAACAAAGTCGGAGCAGAGAGAGGGCTGCCTAAACCAAGACTCAAGCCAGGTTTGCCTTAGTGAGGTCAGTACTGGAGCAATGTGCTCTCTGGGTCCCGGCTGCCTCGGGCCCCTGCTTCTCCCCAACAGATGCCCAGCCAATGATGTAGCTCTTGATTCGTTCAATCCCTCTTCAGCAGAGCCTGGGGTGGGTTAAAACCAGACCTTTCTCAGATGCACTTGCATTTTGATAGAAGAGATTTTGAAACTAACGAAATTGATACTGTTACTCCGGTACTTTACGAAGTACGATACACAGCAAGAGGCCCTTGTTACAGCTGAAGGTTTACAGTCTAAAAACACAACCAGAAAGGCCTTCCTTGTACCTGGATGGTCCAGCCCACTGACAAACAGCTCATGGCCGCTGTAACGAAGGGGCTATCACCTGTGTTGGAATTTCTTATACAAGTAGACTTTTCCAGATCTTTTGCTTTAGCTGTTTATCAATGTACTAGTTAGTTTTTGTCAATTTGACACAAATTAGAGTCATCTGGGCGGAGGGAACCCCAGCTGAGAAACTGCCCGCATCATGCCTGTGGGTGTGTTCATGTAGGCATTTTCTTTTCTTGCTTTCCTCTTTCTTTGTTCGTTTGTTTCTTTCTTTCTTCCCTCCTTCCTCCCTTGCCTGCTTGCTTTGTTCTACTGTTCTTTTTTTCCTTCACTCCCTCCCTCCATCTCTTCCTCCATTCCTCCGTTCTTTAGACAGGGTCTGTCTGTTATTGTAGCTCTGTCTGTCTTAGAACTCACTCTGTAGACCAAGCTGGCCTTGACCTCCCAGAGAGTCACCTGCCTCTGCCTCCCCTGGGAGCGCTGGGATTCAAGGTGTGCGCCAGCATGCCTGGTCATTTTCTTGATTACTGACTGAGGTATGAAGGCCCAGCCCACGGTGGGTGGCGCCACCTCCACCAGGTGGTCCTCAGTTGCATGAAGAAGAAGGCTGAGCGAGCCACAGAGAGCAAGTCCGTAAGCAGCCTTCCTCCGTTGCCTTGCGTTGAGTCCCTGCCTCGGCCTCCCTCAGGGATGGAGTACATCTGTGAGCCAAGTGAAACCTTTCCTTTCCAAGGTGCTTTTGTTTGTGGTGTTCATCACAGCAGCAGAGATGCAAACTATAGAGTGGAAACACTGTCTTAGAATCGCCACTGTGTTGGTCCTTAGGATATCTGTAGCAGTCGGTTTTTTGTGAAAAAAAAAAAAAAAAGAAAAAGCCCTGTTTATTTTTCATCCTATTGTTCATGAACATTTCATAGATTTGGACTATTTTTTTTTATTTGTTTATGGTATATGCGTGCTTGCATGTGGTTGCTATAGCATGCATGTGGAGGTCAGAGGTCAACTTTGACATTGCAGCTGTTTAGAGGGTAAGTAGATGTGCTTGGCTGTTTTAATTGACATTTTCATGGTGACTAACGGTATTGAGCTTCTTTTCCTAGACTTACTTGGCAAGTTCTTTCACTTGTTTGTTATTGGTGTATACCTACATACACATGATATACAGCTATGAATAGCTTGTAAGCAATAATGTATGTGAGACTGTGCACATCTGTTTTTATATCTACCTATAAAATATAGATAAATATGAAAATATTTAAAAGTATCATCTGGGATGATAGCCTTTATGCTTATTGGTGAAAAATCAGCTCATTTTCCTTTCTTTCCTGTAGCCACAATCTTTGCAAAATGATTTTGCAAATCTACACCTGCCCACCAGGGGGCAATGTCCATATCCTTTGATTTTGCTGGCCTTTTAGTTGTGTTGGCTGGTGAGGGGCATTGGAGGTAATCATGTGTCTGATATGGGGTCCAGCCTCTTGTTCTCTGCCTTGGACAATCAGCTTCCCATCTGTAAATATCTATCGTCTTTGCTACCAACTAGACCCTCAACAAATTAATGTTTTTTTAAGTCTGTCATTGTTACTGCTCATGAATCAGTCCATATTTCAGTTTCCCTAGCTGGGTTTTATCTTACGGTATTTGAGTAATTGTGGTTGCTATATCATACATTACTTGCTCAGAGGCCAGTGTCAACATGGAGCTGACATTTCTTTCCAGTCACACAGCCACTTGCCTTCCCCTGTCTGGCTGTTTCCATCTCTCTGTACTCCTAGGAGCCTGGCCACACTCAGCACTTTATCCAGGAACATTGAAGTTCCCCTGTGGGCTATGTCAGGCTTGCTGTC
This sequence comes from Mus minutoides, assembly GCA_902729485.2. Classification (NCBI taxonomy): domain Eukaryota; kingdom Metazoa; phylum Chordata; class Mammalia; order Rodentia; family Muridae; genus Mus; species Mus minutoides. Next base: position 1,029,498 of record LR749681.1, on the reverse strand, counting down.
TTGCAGATTAGCATTTATACGATGATCCTATCTATGGAGAAAATACCACATTTAAAGCCCCTTTTTTGGCTTAAACATAGGAACTAGTTTATTTTCCCCACTTGGAGGGCCCCACTTGGAGGTACATTTGCAATCAGATTTCTCCCATTTTTGCCATCTCATTCTTTTCAAGCAAAGCTGATCTTCCTTCTTGTGTATCATGTGTGTGTGTGTGTGTGTGTGTGTGTGTGTGTTTCTCCAATGACACAAGGCAATCCGTCATTCTGGCAATGAAGAATGAGCCTCATAGACAGCAGGATTGAAAAACAGACGACCTCAGTGTGCTGTCATTCTGGGCTAATGACCTGGGCCTCTCCACACCTGTCACAGCAGTCAACACTGGCACTTGGGGCATGACCTAGTAAAGTGGCTCTGCAGCCGGCAAACCGAGAACTAGCCTGGCTTCAAGATACTCCTTAGCTCTTCCCTCATCTGGTGGGAATAGATGGCTGTACTGGCTGGTGTTGCATGTCAACTACACACAAGCTGGCATCTCCAGAGAGGGAGGAGTCTCAGCTGAGGAAATGCCTCCATGAGATCCAGCCATGAACATTTTCTCAGTTAGTGATTGATGGGGGAGGGCCCACCTATGGTAGGTAGTACCATCCCTGGGCTGAAGTTCTGGGTTCTATAAGAAAGCAGGCTGACACATATGTAGAAGACAGTGGCCCTGTGGGGCATCAATGGGAGGAGAGGCCCTTGGTCCTGTGAAGGCTTGATACCCCAGTGTAGGGGAATTCGAGGGTGGGGAGTCAAGGTGGGAGTGGGTGAGGGAACACCCTCATAGAAGTAGGGGAAAGGGGGATGGGATAGGGGATTTGGGGGGCTGGGAGAGGGGATAACATTTGAAATGTAAATAAATAAGATATCCAATTAAAAAAGAAAGAAAGAAAGAAAGAAAGAAAGAAAGAAAGAAAGAAAGAAAGAAGGCTGAGCAAGCCAGGGGAAGCAAGACATTAGCAGCACTCCTCCATGGCCTCTGCATCAGCTCCTGCCCCTAGGTTCCTGCCTCTCTTGAGCTCCTGTCCTGACTTCCTTTGGTGATGAACTATGATGTGGAACTGTAAGCTGAATAAATCCTTTCCTCCCCAAGTTGCTTTTTGGTTATGGTGTTTCAACACAGCAATTGTTCAACCAGGACTAATAAGACACTGGCTCTCCATTTACCAAAACAAAATGTGAGTCTCTTGGGCTTGCCTAACCCACCTCAAATAATCACATCACAGACACATAGAGAAGGTTGTATTTACATAAAGGTTGTATTTACATAAAAGCATTTTCTTTCTTTCTTTCTTTCTTTCTTTCTTTCTTTCTTTCTTTCTTTCTTTCTTCCTTCCTTCCTTCCTTCCTTCCTTCCTTTCTCTCTTTTATTTTATTTTTAAATTTTTTATTAGATATTTTCTTCATTTACATTTCAAATGCTATCCTGAAAGTCCCCTATACCCTCCCCCCTGCCCTGCTCCCCAACCCACTCACTCCTGCTTCCTGGCCCTGGCGTTCCCCTGTACTGGGGCATATAATCTTCACAGGACCAAAAGCTTCTCCTCATTCCTCTCCAACTAGACCATCCTCTGCTACATATGCAATTAGAGACATAAGCTCTGGGTGGGGGGGTACTGTTTAGTTCATATTGTTGTTCTTCTGATAGGGTTGCAGACCCCTTTAGCTCCTTGGGAACTTTCTCTAGCTCCTTCATTGGAGTCCCTGTGTTCCATCTAATAGATGACTATGGGCATCCACTTCTGTATTTGCCAGGCACTGGCATAGCATCACAAGATACAGCTATATCAGGGTCCTGTCAGCAAGATTTTGCTGATGTATGCAATAGAGTCTGGGTTTGGTGGTTGTATATGGGATGGATCCCCGGGTGGTGCAGTCTCTGAATGGTCCTTCCTTCTGTCTTAGCTCCGAACTTTGTCCCTGTAACTCCTTCCACCTACTACCATGGGGTATTTTGTTCCCCATTCTAAGAAGGAACAAAGTATCCACACTTTGGTCTTCCTTCTTCTTGAGTTTCATGTGTTTTGCAAATTGTATCTTGGGTATTCTAAGTTTCTGGGCTAATATCCACTTATCAGTGAGTGCATATCATGTGTGTTCTTTTGTGATTGGGTTACTTCACTCAGGATGATATCCTCCAGATACATCCATTTGCCTAAGAATTTTATAAATTCATTGTTTTTAATAGCTGAGTAGTACTCCATTGTGTAAATGTACCACATTTTCTGTATCCATTCCTCTGTTGAGGGACATCTGGGTTCTTTCCAGCTTCTGGCTATTATAAATAGGGCTGCTATGAACATAGTGGAGTATGCGTCCTTATTACAAGTTGGAGCATCTTCTGGCTATATGCCCAGGAGAGATATTGCCAGATCTTCTGGTAGTACTATGTCCAATTTTCTGAGGAATGGTCAGACTGATTTCCAGAGTGGTTGTACCAGCTTGCAATCCCACCAGCAATGGAGGAGTGTTCCTCTTTCTCCACATCCTCGCCAGCATCTGCTGTCATCTGAATTTTTGATCTTAGCCATTCTGACTGGTGTGAGGTGGAATCTCAGGTTGTTTTGATTTGCATTTCCCTGATGATTAAGGATGTTGAACATTTTTTCAGGTTCTTCTCAGCCATACGGTATTCCTCAGTTGAGAATTTTTTTTTTGTTTGTTTTGTTTTTGTTTTTTTTTTTGTTTTTCGAGACAGGGTTTCTCTGTGTAGCCTTGGCTGTCCTGGAACTCACTCTGTAGACCAGGCTGGCCTCGAACTCAGAAATCCACCTGCCTCTGCCTCCCGAGTGCTGGGATTAAAGGCGTGCGCCACCACGCCCGGTTGAGAATTTTTTGTTTAGCTCTGTACCCCATTTTTAATGGGGTTATTTGATTTTCTGGGGTCCAGCTTCTTGAGTTCTTTGTATATATTAGATATTAGTCCCCTATCAGATTTAGGATTGGTAAAGATCCTTTCCCAATCTGTTGGTGGCCTTTTTGTCTTATTGACAGTGTCTTTTGCCTTACAGAAGCTTTGCAATTTTATGAAGTCCCATTTGTCAATTCTTGCTCTTACAGCACCAGCCATTGCTGGTCTATTCAGGAATTTTTCCCCTGTGCCCATATCTTTGAGGCTTTCCCCAACTTCCTCCTCTATAAGTTTCAGTGTCTCTGGTTTTATGTGGAGTTCCTTGATCCACTTAGACTTGAGCTTTGTACAAGGAGATAAGAATGGATCAATTTGCATTCTTCTATATGATAACTGCCAGTTGAGCCAGCACCATTTGTTGAAAATGCTGTCTTTTTTCCATTGGATGGTTTTAGCTCCTTTGCCAAAGATCAAGTGACCATAAGTCTCTCTCTCTCTCTCTCTCTCTCTTCCTTTCTTTTTTCTCTCTCTCCCCCTCCCTCCCTCCCTCCCTCCCTCCCCCTCCCTCCCTCCCTCCCTTCCTTTCTTTCTTCCTTTCTTCCTTTCTTTCCTTTTGAGAAAAGATCTCACTCTATAGTTGAAAGTAGCCTAGAGCTCACTCTGTAGCCTAGGGTGGTCTCAAACTTACAGCAATCCTTCTGCTCCAGCCTCCTGAGTTCTGGGATTACAGGTACAAGCCACACCACTCCCTGCTTGCACAAGACAAGCATTTGAAGCCAGTCACCTCACTGTGCCTTCTGTTTCTTCTTCAAAGAGATGCCTCATTAGGCCATAAAGTTGGCAGGTGGTAGAGGCTGGTGCCACGCCTACAGGCTGAGGTCATCCCACCGAGGTGTCTAGTTGTATGACCCTGTATGGGCTAGTTACTGCTGCTTAGCCTCAGTCTCCCTGTCTGTAGAACAGAAAACAGTGCCATTGGTAGCTGTGAAGATGTATGAGAGGATCCTGTGAAATGTCTATAAGTACCAAGGTCTGGAATGTAGCTCAGTGGTGGAGTGCTGGCCTAGCTCTTACACACATATGCACACAGTTGTTTTTAATAACTCACAACAAGAACAATTCATGGAAGTATTCTATCTGCTTACTATATTTGCTTAGTCAGAAATTACTCTTTTAGTTAAATTTCTCAGTTGTTATGTTGGCTTCAAAAGTATTTATAATTTATATATTTATGTCTGTGTGAGTGTATGCATACATTCATCTGATACAGAGGGCCAGATGAAATATTCAGTATACTGTCCTATCACTTTCTACCTGTTCCTTTGAGGCAGGGTCTCTTTGTGAAGCTAGGGCTTGCGTTTTCTTGGCTAGGCTGAAAGCCAGCAGACCTCAGTGACCAGCCTACCTTGAGCTGGGGTTGCAAGCGTGTGCAGGATGGTCAGTTTGCTATATGGGTGCTGGGATCTGAACTCTGGTCCTTAGGATTGCTCAGCAAGTACTCTTAAGTGTGGAGTCATCTCTCCAGCCCCTTAATGTTGGCTTTTGTCTAGACATTAAGCAACTCATGGAATTCTGTACATAGTTTTAGAGACAAATTAACGTTGTTTCTTTGTGGGAGCACACAACGGGAGCACCTATTTGTTCGGTGATTGTGAAGAGGCACATCCTTGTTTCTGACTAGGGAATGATTCTTAGGCTTTCATAAGGATTGGCCACCAGAACAACCGAGTCCTGGGGAGAAGCTTGCATCTCCCAGGCTTGGCCCCGATCCAATGGGAAGGGGGAAGGAGGTGGAGATGGAGTTACTACATACCCATGCCTGTGTGAAGAAGCCTAGCTCAAAAGCCCTGAAGTTTGAAGGTTCCACCCCAAATCCACAGGGTGGGCACTTGTAGGTTAGAGGCCTTTCCTCTACTTATCTGCATGCTGAATTGCTTTATGACATCTATGAGATATTATAACAAACCCCTGAACATGAAAAGGGACTCGGGGGAACCCCAAATTTGTAGCTAAGCATGGGTAATTGGGAGCCCACTATTTGTGATTGGTGTTTGAAGCGGGGGCGTTTTGTACGACCGAGTCCTTAACCAGTGGGATCTGAAATAGCTGTGGGTTATTATGATATTATGATACAGCCGGAATGATAATTGCGTCCTGGAGCGCTGGCTGCTGTGTGTAGTACTTACTCTTCTCACTACTGTGAGACGTTTGGCAGAATTAAGCAGCTTAAAGGAGGAGCTTATTTTGGCTCACAGTCTGAGGAGTGCACATTCCATCGTGGCTGGGGTGGCTCTGTCTCTGGCACTCAGAGCTTATGGAACAGCTTATTATATCTCAGTGGCAGAGGGACCTCTGTGAGGGGGTAGTGGTGGAGCCAGGCTGCACCTTGAAGGCCCACCCTCACAGCCATCGGCTACCTCTTGCCAGGTCCTATTTCCTAAAGGTGCTGCAACATCTCTACATACCTAAATACATCACCTCTAAATACATCACCTCTAAATACATCACCTCTAAATACATCACTTCTAAATACATCATCTCTTTCCACGTTGCAACAACTCATCCAGATGTTCTCCTTTTTGAGAGCTGAGCAGGCCGTGTTTCAAAACAGTTGGGTAAGTGATCTAGTGTCACAGCCAACAAAAGTCCAGGCTAGAGCTGGAACCCAGAACTAACTGGGCCAAGTCAAAATGGGCATACTTGGTTTTATACAACTGTTTCCTACGATGCTGGTATTAGCAATGAATGTTCTGTAGGCCCTGTTACTCCAGAAAGTCTTGTCTACTAAATAATCTTTTTTGGTTGCTAAGATCTTACCTTCTACCTGCCTTGGCCCCTCACTCCTATGGCCACATCCATATCATTCATTGCTAATACCAGCATCCCATGGAAAGGCTGAGTGACGGGTGAATGATTGTGGATTGGGTAGACACTCTGCAGTGCTGAGTGTGTCAAACTTGAGCTTCTCATCTAGAAGATGGGTGCTGGCAACAGTATCTGCTTTATTCAGTTGGGGAGGAAATGAAATGAGAAGCCTATGAATCACACTGAGCATGGCGCTTGGTACCAAGCTGGTGTAGAGTCCTCACTCTAGCCTTACGTGTGTGATCACGACACCCAGCAATTTGCCATCTTATTGAGGGACAGATTTGGATCGTTTCCACATTGTGGGACTCAACTGGCTCGAGAGGACCCCGGGAATAAAGTGTTTTCCCTGGTAGGATGGGGTTGGTGGCATCTGGCTTGGGGGACTCAGCGGGACTCTGGGTATCAAATAAGCACTGACATTTTAGTGTGGCTTTGTTGTGCTCTCACTGGGTCTGAAGGGGACACGCTGCACTTCTCTTTGTATCTTATTGCTTTTTCTCTTTGTATCTTATTGCTTTTTATTGGAGATTTTTCCTGTGGAAACTTCATGAATGACCTGGGAGTCATTCTCAGCTTTTGCCAAGAGTCACCTTTGGTCTCTTGATGACACCACCTGTGATGGCCACCTCTCTGCTCCCTTGGCTTGTCCACTCACCCTGTCTAGCTTGCATTTGTCTGCTGCTCTCATTTAAATTCTACTGTGAGAGTTCTTGAATGTGAGTATCCATGCGTGCCCACCCTGGGCAGGAGTTTTTTGTTTTTTCTTTTATTCCTGTTAGCACCTTTGTTTAGTTCTTTATAACTTATTGGCTTATGTATCTATCTGAGAGCTCAGAGATAAATGTGGGCGCGAGGCGTGGGTGCCCCTCTGTTGTGTGCTTTAAAGGGATGGTGAATGTATTGATGGAAGCCGTGTGATAAAAAGAAGGAAGTTTGTGCCAGAATACTCTTGGTTCCTACTGAGAAACCCCCGGAGGATGCGGAGGATGCGGATGCGTGAATGCACTCGAGTCTGTAATGTATTATTGAAGAAGAGACCATTCTCATTCAGATCACAGTGATTTGCAGCTCTGGCAAGGTCACCGAAAGCCTCTCACTGATTGCCTCTGGATTGTCCCAGGTAGCAGAAAAACTGTTGCCACCCAGTGCTGATTTTTCTGATTTCTCGCTTCATTGCTATGGATATCGCTGTAAAACAAGAGTACAATTTGGGTAGGGGGTAAACTGGCTGGAGATTTGGAGAACAGAAGCCCCGTGGTGTGATTTTTTTTTTTTCTTTTCTTTGATGACACGAGTCATAAATAAAACAAAGCTGTAACACAGAGAATATCTGACTATAAAATCCTTTGAGTACATTACGGTGATATTATTTGATCAGCTTCCTCCAAATTTGTCTTATCAGATGTGTGGGGAAAAAAAGAGTAGACAGGTGACCAAAGGCAGGTATTTAAAAATAGATAATTTAAACAATGCAGGTATCTTTATACCAATCCCCAGTGGCAGTCAGTTACAGCAGCCATGGCTTTACCACACGCCTGTTTATGACAAGTGGCGGATACAGCAATATGCCCCTCAGTGTCCACTTTGCCACTGTTGCTGGGGAGCAGCACTGTGTGCTCCACTGACCAATCCTCTCTGGTTGTGAAGGGTTTCACGACAACACATACTTAGTGACCATACATGGACTTTAGGGGCACTGCATGGCTGTTATGAGACATCTGATCAATTTGCCTGATTCTTGGAATAGGAAAGTTTCCATAGTTATCTTAAGCTATCAGTGTGAATTGAGGAGAAGGCAGTTTTTTACTACTCAGAACAATTCACTATGCTAAAGAGGGGACACACACACTCACACACACTCACATACATACACACACACTCACACTCACACACACACAAACTCACACATACACTCACACACACACTCACACACATACACATACACACACTCACACACACACTCACACAACACACTCACACACATACACACACACTCACACACACATTCACACACACACATACATACATATACTCACACACACACATACTCACGCACACACATACACTCACACATACATACACACACATAGATTTTTGTGCAGATAAAGATGTTGCAATTGTCACAGGCCCTAATGTATAGCACCCAGAGTCTACAGTGTATCCAGACTGAAAAACCGATGGGCAGGTCTGGCTATCTACTTTTCCCTCACCCTTCCCTGAACCCCAGTGGAGTCCCTCACTCTGACTCATCTGCAGAGTAATGGATCATCCATGCAGACATGAGGCAACTCAAAGTGTTCCTAGAGTTTTGAAATCTCTCTCTTTCTCTGATGCCATCAGAGAATGGGCAGTGTTTTCGTATGGTTTCTGGACTCTCGATGGCCCTTAATTGGATGGCCAGGTCAGTTTTGATGAACTTTGCCAAAGCTGTTGTCCACATGTAGACTAGGGCCACCGATACTCACCCCAAGAAGCCTCTGGACTCCGTCTGAATCACAGTTACTATTCAAGCAGGTTTGACATGTCTTTTGAAAGCCAAATGTTACTCCCCTATAGATGCTTATTATATACATGGAACACTGCAGTGTCATTGTGGAGCACCTCAGGGTCATTGTGGAGCACTACAGGGTTATTGTAGAGCACCTCAGAGTCATTGTGGAGCACTACAGGGTCATTGTGGAGCACCATGGGGGTCATTATAGAGCACTTCAGGGTCATTGGGGAGCACTTCAGGGTCATTGGGGAGCACTGCAGGGCCACCGCTGTTATTGATCTCACTTTGACTCTGCACCTTTCTGCAGGCTTTTCCTATTGCTTGGAACATCCTTTCCCCCAGAGTTCTTATGGCATCTTTCTACATATCTTCCAGAACTTAGCTATCACCTCTCTTGGCTAGCTGCTGAGCCCCAGCCTGACCCAAGTATTATTCCTGTCCTTCGCCCCTGGCTTCTGCTAGCAGAGCGTTTCCTCTTCGTTTGTTTGTACCAGAGCATGAGTATTTCCCTCATTTGTTAAAAATGCCTTTTATTTTGGTTTGCATCTTTAATCCATCTCTACTTGGTATAAGGTGGGGATTTAATTTTATTATCCCAATGTTACTGCAAAAGAACCTTAATTTTCCTTAGGTACCCCGACAAGATGATGAAGCATTTATTAGGATGACAATGCATTTACTAGCACTTACTGAGAGACTGCAGGGACTGCAGAGGCCAGAATGCTAAGGGTACCCTTCCTAACCTCGAGAAGACACAGTACGTCTGTGAGTTCATTTTGACATAGTAACCGCAGTACGGGAGGGCTGCTGTGTAAATCAGGAAGCGAGAACATCAAGGACTAAGAGCTTGTGGAGCTGGCCACCGCGGGAGTGCTGAGTTCTGTTATTCAGTTTGCTAAAACTGTGGAGGCCGGTGCTTGGCATCTGGTTGGGAGCAGTCGGCAGGGGTGAAGAGGGTGAGGAGTTTCTTACTTGTAGCAGTGGTGAAGTGGGCTGCAGTAGTCACGGCCACAGAGGGACAGGCTGTGAGGATGTGGAGGCAGGTTGGGCTCAGACTCCACTGGTGCTGTTTTAGGAGGAATGGCTAACTGTGGAAATTGGCCTGGAACTGGGGAGTAGTGGCTAGGAACATGAAGCCCAGCTTTTATAGACATGGTGGCTTCTTCCTGAGGCCAGTAGGAGGGAGACTGAGAGGGGGCATCAGGGACAGACATGGTGATATGCTACACTGGGGAAGTTGAGGCAGGCTTGTGTGGCTTAGGTGGGGAGTCTGGGGAAGAAGCAAGCTTAGCTGGAGAGGCAGACTGGTCAAATTAAGAAGCCGGAGGTATGCGACCTCTCCGGATCTTCGAGATTAAAGTACTCCAAACTGGACAGCTATAGTTGGGTTTTTGCCTCCTACACCCACTCCAGGAAGCTGGTGTTGGGTTGTTGTTGTACAGGACATTGTCACTCAGAGGCCCAGGCACAATTGCCTAAGGCAGTGGTTCTCAACCTTCATAATGCTGCGATCCTTTAATACAGTTCCTCATGTTGTGGTGACCCTCAACCATAAAGTTATTTTTATTGCTACTTAATAATTATAATTTTGCTACTATTATGGATCATAACATAAATATCTGACATGTAACCCCAAAGCAGTCACGACCCACAGGGTGAGAACTGCCCTAAGGCATGTGCAGAATGGATCATTGCAGTCGCAAAAAGGTATGCATGTAGCCAGGTATATTCTCTGAGAAGGCACAAGGCTGAACTGTCAGGTCCTAGATGAGGAGACGCTGAAGCCACAGTTCTGTCAACTCAAATGATGGGTGAGAGGTTTCTAGGCCCACAAACTGTTCCTCTACTGGAGCTGGGCCTTCCCTTTGAGTGGGGCTAACTTTTTCTGGGTTCTTCTCTAGGCTGTAGAGTTCTTTGTCTTTGAAAGATGACTTTACAATGTATCCTATTATCCCCCCTAATCCTTTTTTAAAAAGCCTGACCCCCCACTTCACATGATGGGCCCTTTTCTAGTTTCCTGACATGTTTAGTCATTCCCACATAACTACACTTATGTAACTATTAGGAGCTAAGATCTGTACATAGGAGAGAATATATGGTATTTGTCTTTCTGAGCCTGGAATACAACTTTAGTATAATAATTTCCAGTTCTATCTACTTTCCTGCAAAATCTTATTTTATTTTTGTTACATGTGAGTAAAATCCTGTGGTATATATGTACCATTTTCCAGTTCCCAGTCATCAGTTGATGGGCAACGAGACTATCTCCATTCTTCATTATTGTAACTAGAACAACAATACATTGGACAAACAAGTATCTCTGTAGAAGGATGTGGAGTCCCTTGGGTATATGCCCAGCAGTGGTTTGGCTAGGTCATGTGGTAGCTCTGGGTTCTTTAGTTTTTGAGAAACTTCTACATTGATTTCTACAATGGCTACACTAGTTTGTACTTCTACCAACAGTGGACAAAGATGCTCTCCCCATGTTCACCATCGTCATGTCTTCACCATCGCCTTGTTATTTCTTTACTTGATGACAGCCATTCTGACTCGGGCGAGATGGAATGGTAGTATAGTTTTAATCTGCATTTCCCCAATGGCTAAGGATGCTGAACAAGGTTAAAAATGTCTATTGGCCATTTGTATTTCTTCTCACTCTGTTTAGTTCCTTAGCCAGTTTTTGATTGGGTTGTTTATTTTCTTGTGGCTGCTCAATGCTGCCTTTCAGTTTTAGTTCACCATGTCTTCATCCAAGCAACAAAAGCTTAAGACTGTATAATTTAAGGAGAATAGAAATTCTGATGGTTCCAGAACCTCAAAGGCCTAAGAGTCTGATGCGAGCATCTTCTGAGATTTCTTTGCTGAATTGCAACGTGGTGCTGGCATCATGTGGTGGGAGAGACAGAGCAAGCATGCCAGGTCGTCTTATAAGATGTCATCTTCTTATAAATGGAGTTGGGGGAGGGGGACTACACCATGACTTTATTTAATCAAACAGCCTTCTAAACAACAATCTTCAAATACCATTGACACAATGAATTTGGGATAGTTTCCAACACATGAGGTTTTGAGAGACGCATCTAAGCCACAGACATCCATTTCACCAATAGCATGGTCAGCCATGATATTGGAACCTGTCTGACTTCATACACCAGCTACTTGGTTTTATGCATTAGATCTAACTGCTTTGTGGACAAATTACCCATATGCAGTTGGTAACCTGGCACCTTGAGCCCATCTCAGAAAAAAAAAAAACTAGTAGCACAAAGATACTAGTCTGGTTCCAGGGGGTGGATGGCACTTTATTGTTTGCCTGGCCCAGACACCGCTCACTGTGTGGCCACATCTCCGGACTCACTTTCTTTGAGAAAACCATCTCTGGCTCTCAGAGCCCTGGCGGTCTGCATCAGGCATCATTACTGTGCCGCCTCGCTTAGCTCCCCCGAGTCGCCTCATCCTTTTCTTAGGCAGGTGTTCTGTCTACCTGTTGAATTTTGAATGAAAAAACCAATGGATAGAGGTTCTGCGCTGAATTCTATATTTTGTGCCTTGCTGAGCTTCCATGAATATAAAACACCAGCACAAAGTAGGAGAGTCAGCAGGCAGAGATCAACACTATCCATATTTAATGGAGAGGGAGTCGGAGTTCACAGATGGGGGAAAGTGAGTTCAGAGAAGGCCAAGTTCGATATCGTGCCCACGCTTACTGAGTGAGTTTCTAGCAAAAATGGAATAAATGTCGTATGACAAATGCTCATGATTGCTGCTTTAAAACAGCACCCTCCTCTTAATGCTCAAGGAGGAAAATAGTCTACCAAGAGTTGCTTTACATAGTAACTGGCAATCAGGAAAGTTCCTTCGTCCACAGCAGAGTGAAGACTCAAGGTGAAGACCAAACATCTGAGCCCATGTGACATGGCTGACCATGCCCTCCCAGTGAAAGATCTCCAGTCTCTACCCTCCACCAGAAGGTCAAAGGTTGCAAGGCAAGGAGGCTGAAACACATGGTCTCCCATCTGCCCCAGGTTCTTATCTATGGTGTTGGTCCCAGGAAAGTCTCCTAAGGACATCAAGCCTCAGGCTAATTGTTTCCCCTGGATGTGATAATTTGCCAGTTCCTTTTGAGACAGGTCTTGCTGTGTAGTTCAGACTGACCTTGAACTTGTGGCCCCTGGCTTCGGCCACTTAAGTGCTGGGGTTGAAGCCTTGTGAGAGCATGCCTGGGACCTTGTTGGTTTTGCTGTCAGCCTGAGGAAACGCCAGGGACGAAACTCAATCATCAACAGTGTATGTGGCATACACATATAGCTTGCAGTATTGACTGTTTCCAGAAACCCTGCTTCCATGGATTTCTCCAGGGTTTCTCACCTTCAACAGGCATCAGGGTCCTCTTAGCTGGAGAGGCATCACCACTTATTTGACATCAAATACACTGACATACATATTCTTACATTTTTTTAAATGACCTCTATTTATTTTGCATGGGCTGGTGCAGTGCATATGCAGGAGTCAGAGGACAGCTTTGTGGATTTTCTTCTTTCCTTCCACTGTGTGGATTCTGATGATCAAACTTGGATCATCAGGCTTAGCGGGAAGTGCAGCTTTTACCCACCAAGCCTTCTTTCTGGCTCTAATACAATAATAACTTTATTAACTGACTGGGGGTGTGGTCCATTGGAAGATCACTTGCTTCACAAGCATGAAGCCCTGGGTGTGTGCATTTGCACACTCATATGCAAGCCTCACATACACACACTGTGCACACACTCACAGGCATACACACATTTGCATATACACACTCTCATACACACTCACACCAGCACATGCATGCACTCATACACACGTACATACACATATATTATCTTTCTTACATACATACATTCTCACACATACACATACATTCTCTCTCTCTCTCTCTCTCTCTCTCTCTCTCTCATGATTTCCTTTTGAGAAATAGTATATCTTCTAGCTGGATATGTTTTCTCCCATAAGACTGCTGATAAGTCAGTGCAGATGTTTGAAGATAACATCAAACTCTTTACCTATCGCTTTCCAAAGCAGAGATCACAATCCCTTACATTAAAAAAAAAATGTTCTTTACGTTTGAGATGCAGTCTTGTGCCTTTTACTTTCATAGCCATCCTATGGTACCAGGCTGCCACCCTTCTCCACTTTTCCAGGGAAAACAGGCAGAGGCTGTCAGCTGCCCGAGGGAGGGGCGGGGATTAGAGCTCCCATTTCCCAAGTCTAAATGCTCATTCTTTCCAAGATGCTCACATGCCTACAAGCCCTTCTGTTGCTATTAAAACCCATTTCTTACCTGTCTTTAGAGGAGCTGGGACTGCACATCCTTTATTATAATAGACCTTCATCTGCATGAGACCCGTGATTTTTGTTCTCTTCCGGCTTCCCCCTTGGCAGGTTAAATAGCCCCGATTCTGCTCCTTGTAGAGTTTATCTTCCAGCTCTTTTTGTCAGTTTTAACAAAGAGGTTGTGACTCCTGGGTTCCTGCTCAACAGAGCGCTTCCTCATTATTTTGTAACCTTTATCCCTCCTTCCAGGGAGAGTTAAATAAAGCCTGTGGATTTTTGATATGAATGTCTGGCAGACCCGTGTGCACTGAAAGGTTTCCAGTGAGGCCTCCTGATGAAAGCGTCACTCCAACTGTGGAGTGCTCCATGGCACATGAAAGGCAGCAGCCCCTCCGCTGGTCCCCAGATCCACAAACAGGAACGGTGCCCACGTAAGGGTCCAGATTCCAGAACACGTCTGATTTTGGCAGGAAGAGATATGCGGTAATGAGAATGGATACGAGGAACCGCTGGCTAATTACTTCAGGTGAACAATTCTTTTCTGAAAAAGGCCCTGTTCGTGTGTGAAAATTGCCCCTGACCCAGAATTTCATTACCGCACCTGAGCCAACCTGGAACATTGAAGAAATTAAATGCCATAAAATATAAGTGATAAAAAGGAAAATAAACTTTGAGAGGTAGCAGCAGCCACGGTGTTCCGGTGCTAAAACACGAAGCGCGCCTAGCAAGCTCGGTGGCCTTTTAAAAATGACACCAGATGTCACATCTCTTTTGTCATCCTGGAGTTCTCTTCTGACACAAGTCTCTGTCTCCTTAAAGGAGGGTCAGGTCTGGAGGATTCTAAGACACGTTTTTCTCTCCTATCAAACAGATCACTTGCTCTTTTCTTTCTCAGTGAGACTTATAGCTGACATCGCCATTCTTCAGCAGTATTGGCCATGAATCAGAGGCATGGGGTCACACCAACCTCTCCGGAAGGGGGAGCATCTCGCACGCATTCAAATAGGCAACAAGGTCGGTCCCTCTGCAGCTGAGCCCTGAGCCCTTTCTGGGTTTCCTGGTTGCTCTGTCACTGAGCCCGTGGGGGAAACGTTTCCCTCTTCACTGTGAGCACATCTAGGCCTAGAGGAAGTGGTAAATGGGGGTGAAGAAACACTTTTGTGTCTGAGAGCCCCAAGAGTCCAGGTTAGTTGACTCTGACGTCTTCCTGTGAAGTTCCTATCCTCTTGGGGGGTGGTCAAAATCCTTCTTCCTTTTCTTCCATGAGTCCCCGAGCTCCATCCGCTGTTTGGCTGTGGGTGTCTGCATTTGTGTGAGTCAGTTGGTGGATGAAGCCTCTCAGAGCACTGCCATGTTAGACTCCTGTCTGCAGTGAGGTGGTGGTGGGGTGGTGGGGCAGTGAGGAGGATGTAATGTGAAAAAGTAAAAAGTAAAAAAAAAAAAAAAAAAAAAAATTAAAAAACACCCTACCTTTGTGCTGTGAAGAACTCAGGTGGATACAGAGTTCACACTTTGTTTGTGGAGGTGTGGACAACGGGTGGGGAGGACCGTTCAGAAGGGAGGGATGTGGCGAATGATGATGAGGTTGAACTGATGGCAATGAGAGCCAGGAGTGTGCTGGTGGTCTGTCCCCACATTACAGGATTTTCATGTGTTCTCCACCCCTCATCTCAGAAGCCTCACCAAGTGGTCGAGCTCTCTAGCTCCGCTGCTCACATTAACGTAAACTGTCTTCATTTCTGGTATAAGCACCACTTGCCAGATGTTCTGATGTCAGCCAGTTCATCAGTGGGGCCAGCCGTATGTGGTCTTTAGCTCCGAGCCTAGGTCTAGCCTTGAACATGCATGGAGGGGCTTTTCTTCTTCATTTTTGAATGATGATAAAGATGATGGTTTTAATCTTTTCTTCTTTTGTAGATACCAGTCACACCCGGGCAGTTTAATATGGCTGTCATAACAGACGCTGGCCTTCTTTGGATTCTGTTTTATTGGAAATAATGAATGATCTGCAGCAACTCAGATTGTTTTCTTCGTCAAGCAGTCAAAAGAAAAAGAAAAGAAGAGGGGAGGGTGTGGCTGAGCAGTAGCAGCATCTGCTCCTTCAGCTGCTTGGATTTTTCTTGCTCTCAAATCTCTGTAAGGCTACATGGACCCATGTAACTGATGCCTTCAGTGGACCGTGACATAGGCTCCTCAGGGCCACCATTTCCCCTGGCATCCAGAAGGTCAGATGACATTTGAGTATATTACCTCTACTACCTGGTCTCTCGGGGGCAGCTAGTGATTTCTGGCTAGGTTAAGACTGTGACCACACAACGGTGGCAACTGTGGGTGGCACCCTTTGTTACTCAAATGGTATTGGGCAGGAGTTTTCTTTTTTTTATTTATTTTTACTTATGTATATGTGTGTGGGCTTGTGTGATATGTATACAAGTGCTCACGAAGGCCAGAAGAGAATGTTGGGTTCCCTGGAGCTGGACTTACAGATGATTTTGAGCTGCTTAATGTGGGTCTTGGGAGCTGAGCTCAGGTCTGGCACAGCTGCAGAAAATGCTCTTAATCATGGAGCCATCTTTCCAGACCGGGGGGATATTTGTTTGTGAAAAAATTATAACTCTATCTATCTATCTATCTATCTATCTATCTATCTATCTATCTATCTAGTCTATTGTCTCTGTATGTGTGGTGTGTATGTTTGGTGTGGTGTGTGGTATAGTGTTTGTATGTAGTGTGGTGTGTGGTGTGGTGTGTGTGTAAACCCTTGGATTATGAAGTGAAATGAGGTCAACAATCCACCTTGGAGGAGCAGTGGTTGGAGAAAGGACTACAGGTAGATAAGGTGACTCCTGGTTTGTTTTTTACTGAAATAGTACAACAAACACTCACAGCATCTCTCCAAATAGATAGTCTGTCTTAGCCCATATAGGCTGCTATAATAAAACACAGAGATTGGGTGGCTTATAAACAAAAGAAAAATGTATATCTTACAGATTAGGATGGTTGAAAACCCAAGGTCAAAATACCCTGGCTGATTCAGGGTTTGCCCAGGGGCTGTTTCCTGGTTCTTAAATGGTGACTTATCATAGGTGGAAGGTATAAGCAGAGGTGGGGTGAGGGGAGTCTCTTCTCAGAGCACTAGTCCCCTCAGTTAGTGCTTTGCCCTTGTGACTTCCAAAAGTCCCCAGTTTCATGGTACCATCATCTTGGGAGGTTGTGATTTCAGCATCATCTATATTGGAGCAGGGCATAAACATTGACTCTGGTGTACTATCCAATCAAAGAATATGGGACTGCTTATAGTTAAAAACAGATGGGATTGGGGCAGGAAGAAAAATGCAAGAAAGCTTTAGCCTTGTTTTCAAAGCAGATTGTCAGAGAAGAAACACTAAGACACCACACAGCTCCCCAACACAGCTCCTCCCACCAAGAGAACCCAAGTTCTGTATAATTTGAGAAAGATTATGTAAAATAAGTCCCTTTAATACAATTCCCCGTGTTCCAGTGAAATTATTTCATTGTTATTCATATCTGAAATTTTGCTGCTGTTCTGAATTGCAGTGTAAATATCTGTGTTTTCCAATGGTCTTAGGTGACTCCCGCAAAAAGGTCATTCAACCTCAGGGGTCACAACCACAGGTTGAGAACCTCTGACTTATAGCCTGTGTTTAAGGTTGCAAAAGTACATTAATATTTCCCAGATGCCTCCCTTCCAACCTTTATCCATCTAGGCAAAGACTGACTATCTATCTATCTATCTATCTATCTATCTATCTATCTATCTATGAAATCACCTGGTCATGTGTGTATGTGTGTGCATGTGTGTAAGCGTACAATATATCCCATCCATTGTTCTCTACCTTGTTCATATAGGAAGAATCTTACAGCTGAACCCACAGTATGTATGTCGATACGTTTAACCTTGTAGTCTGCTTGCCTCCAGAGTCACTGTTTCCCTCTGACCTTGATACGGGCTGTAGGGATCTGGACTCCAGTCCTCATGATGGCACAGCAAGTGAGTTATATAATTCCCACATCTAAAGGTCCAGGTTATGAGCAGAGACTTACAGACCTTTTCAGCAGTGCATGCTGGGAGTCTCTGGTGTACTCCATTGGTTCAAGTAAAGGAAACAAGGAAGACAATGTATGAAGAAAATAGTAAATAAATTAGAAGATACTCAGACAAAACCCCACATGAAACTGAGAAGGAAGATAGACAGTTCCTACAGTGTCTAGATGGACCCTTCACTGAAGGAAGAGAAAATGATACTAAGGGGCACATGCATTTACTTTTAGACTAACTGTCCCTGTAACACACTGCCTGTGTTCAGATAATCTTTATTTTATTTAATAATATGCTTCCTACCCATGTTCCAGGAAGTATTAAAAAAGTTGAACGGGTATGCTCCCCGCACCTGTGCCTCTGCCCTGGGGGGGTGGGGTGGGAGTGGAGGTGGGGGTGGGGGTGGGGGTGGGGGGCTGGCCAGGCAGTGGCCAACCTGTTTTTATCTCATGGAGATTCTGACTCTGAACTCCACAATCTCTCCACCCAGCTTGCTAGGTTCCCACTGGGGAGTCACTACCACACCAACCCCGTGCTTCAAATCTCCCACAGCCTTTGTGGAGCACCTCAGGCAAACCCACACTTGGCCGCCATACCTTTCTCTCTTAAACCCAGATGAGCCACGTTGTGAAGGAAAACACAATACAAACTTAGTTCAGAATCAATGGTAACTCAATCTCTGGGCACAACAACTAAAACCTAATCTTGCAAGCCTTATTAAAATCTTATTCTTTGTGGATCCACCATGATACTGAGAAACTCTAGAAGCTACATCTTACCAGCTAAATCTTACCCCTCTGCTGTCCCTGTTCCAAAAAGGAACTAACACTCTCCTGCTTCCTTTCTTCCTCCATCCAACCTGGAAGTTCTGCCTACTCGCCCAGTGATTGGCTCCTTTATTCATTAGGTAATTGGTTAACAAGAAAAGCACCAGGCCCATCCACAACATACCCATGCAAGAGTAGTAACTCTGGCAGTTGTGATATGTCACAGAGAAGCTTTTTCCAATAAAAAGAAGAAAGCCCATCGCCACAGGCATCTTCTGGGAGTCTTGGAACACATCCCCCATGGAGAAGGGAGGGTACCATGCAGAATAAATCAAAGTCAACAAAGCAAATAATAAGACATGAAACCAAATTACCATTGAGAAAACATAGAATACAGACTAAACTATGAGAAACCAACTTCATAACAGGTAAAAACAAACAAAAAGAAACCAACCATGAAAACGGAGAATCTGGCATTGTGCTGTTGAAAAACAGTTGATCTGAAACAAAGTGAGGCAGATATTTAAATGCAAACAAAGAGGCAAATAATGACAAGGAGAAACAAAGCAACAGCAAGGGGCAGTGTGAGCATGACCAAGCAGAACTTAAGTGTAAGCGTGAACTTAAGGAGAATTTAAGGAGGAAATTTAAGTGGGGTTATGGAAATTTTTTTATCATTAAAATAAAATTGTTGTCAACAAAGGGTAACTGCCATTAATCCTTATAAACTAAATATTACTTTGTTGGATGTAGAAAGAGAACCCAAACAACATCAGCAAAAAATGGTGCTTTGAAATGCACATCAATATAATTGTTCAGTTTGTAATTAATTCTGTGTGCTCTCTCTCTCTCTCTCTCTATATATATATATATATACATGTATATATATATGTATATATATATATTAGTGAAAACAGTTGTCTTCAACAGCTATAAAATTATCACTAAAATGGCTTTAAATATATCTAAAAAAACCCTAAAATTAATAAAACACAATTCAAGTAATTATAAGAGTTATAAAAATACTTCCCTAAATAGTTTCTTAGTGCAAGTGAAAATGAACACTGTAAGTTCCCTGAAGCTCCAGCCTGTCCTCAGCATGCTGTGTAGGAAACTGTTGTGCCTGTTCTCCAAATATCATTAGACACATAATAAAGTATAAATCTATAATAAACGAACTATAAAAAGCCTCCTGAGCAATCCGTCTGAGAATGGTTTTTCTAAGATTTCTTTTTTTTTTTTTTTTTTTTTTTTTTTTTTTTTTTTTTTTTTTTTTTTTTTTTTTTTTTTTTTTTTTTTTTTTTTTTTTTTTTTTTTTTTTTTTTTTTTTTTTTTTAATTTATTTTTTTTTTTATTTTTTATTTTTTAAGATTTCTTATAGAAGAGTGTACTGAGCTTTCTCACTGTATCTGCTGCACTTACAAGGGCACAGATATGTCCTTTCCTCAAGTAATTGAAGGAATATTTCTTCTTTCAATTGGAAAACAAAGCAAAATAAAAACAACTTCCAAAACAGAAGCAAAAGAAAACAAGACACCCACTGCTCACTCAACCGACCAACCTGGCTGTTAGGATTTTGCTGCAGAAGATCAAAAGTTCACACCACAAAACAGGGGGTAGGGGTAGCAGGGAGTAGGGGCAAAAGTTTGCCACAGAGGGAGAGGGAGGGAGAGAATGAGAGAGAGAAAAAAAGAGAGAATGAGATGGAGGGAGGAGAGAGAATGAGACAGATGAACGGAAGGAGGGAGGGAGGGGGAGGAAGAGAGAATACTGTGATGGTGGGAGCATTATAAAGGATACTTTACTGTATTTGTGGGGACAGTGGAAATTTGTTACTTTTGGCCGCTGGTGATGATGTGGCTGCTGGTGCTAAGTCACTAAAGGCAGGCTGGTTCTGGAATTGGGCAGACACATGTGTTTTAAATACCAACAAAACAAGACACCAACCCACTCAATCAACCCACTCAATAAAAACCCAGAAACAAGATCCTTGTGGGGGGAGAGGGAGGGTGGCTCAGTGGTTAAGTACTTACTGTGTAGGTGGGAGGATTGGAGTTCAGATCCTAAGATCACATGTAAATGCTGGGTGGCCAGTGCAGGCCACTAGGAATTGCAGCGATGGGGTCCTGAGCAAGACCAACAATAGCCATAAGCTCTGGATGAGCTCTGGGTTCAGCTGGGAGACTCTGCCTCTAAGGATACAGTGGAGAGTTGTTGAGGAAGACTTTTTTTTTTTTTTTTTTAAGATTTATTTTATTTTATTATATGAAAGTACACTGTAGCTGTCCCCAGACACTCCAGAAGAGGGAGCCAGATCTCGTTACGGATGGTTGTGAGCCACCATGTGGTTGCTGGGATTTGAACTTATCACCTTCGGAAGAGCAGTCGGGTGCTCTTACCCGCTGAGCCATCTCACCAGCCCTGAGGATGACTTCTGATGTCAGCCTTAACTCTCTGCATGCGTATGTACATAGAGCCATCCATATAAACACCCATCTCGACAACCAAAGATCTTCCCATCATGATCTGGAGCAAGAGCATTTTCAGATTCACAGCCTATCCCAATCTACAGCCTGCCTTGGTCCTGTCACTAGCTAAATGTCCTATTCACTTACATGACCTCCTTGGTGTGCCTTGCCCAAGTATCTCCTCCCCACCCCCAACAAAGGCAGGGTTTGAGAATTAAGATTCTTAGTATTTTATTTTGTTTTGGAAGCATTATATAAGACTTTGCCTTCAGAGTCATTAGGGCCAGGGCTGGGGCTGTCTGTCAGTGACAGTGTGAAGTAAGAAGAGAAAAAGTCTATATTGGAAAGGCTGCCATAGGGACCTGCCAAACTTTCTGTTTGTTTGTTTGTTTGTTTGTTTGTTTCTCAGTGTAGCTCTGTCTTGAAACTTCCTCTGTAGACCAGGCTGGCCTTGAGCTCAGAGATCTGATTGACTCTGCCTCCCAAGTGCTGGAATTAAAGACGTGAGCCACCACTGCCAGGTTCCTGCCAAATTCTTGTGAAGGCTTCTGTTCGATTCTTGATTGGGAGGGAAGTTTCTTCCATTTCCTTAAAGCAAAACCCAGAGATTGAGAGAAGAACCAGCAATGATTATCAGTAGTCATTGATTTCAGTACACTTTCCTGATGGAGTTCTGAGGTGCCTATATGTTTCCTAGGTGTACACAGTTCTTAGGTTCATTGGTGATCATTTCTGTTGGTTGGCCTCATTCTAAGAAGTTGAGATAATTACTATGACAGCAGCATGTCTGGGAATGCAGAATTTCCCTTCCCAAGAACTAACAGGTCAGTGATGGAACTGGATCCAAGATAGTTGTTTTACTTATCACTTGGAGATTTTAAACAATGTCAGCGGGAAACAGTTCCTTCAAAATGGACCACACCTTTTTTTTAATTTTAAATAGTGTCTTTGTATCTATTTATAAGAAGCATTTGAGTTTATTTCAAATATATGCTTCACATATCATTTCATACACATTGGAATAAATGAACCCTAACCCTAACCCTAACCTTCATTTTTACTGCTTCATTTGTAATAAAATTTTGTTTTCAGTGTAAAAGTATGTGATAGGCCTTAAAAATAAGGAGTTGGGTTGCTACGGGGCTCAGCTGGTGACTTAGCGAGACGAATTATCTGGGATGTCACCTTTCTCTTCAGGACGTGGATCAGCCATCACCATGGTTAGTCTGTTGCAAAACAAGACAGGGCAGGAAAATCACCTTTACTTTGTTAGCCAAAAAAGTGTGCTGTGCAGCCAATACCCCACCATTGTGCTCTATTTAGATTCTTTTTGGGGGGAGGGAGTGCGGGGTACAGGGAGAGTTTAAGACAGAATTTTACTGTGTAGCCCTGGCTGTTCTGGACCTAGCCTCTATAGACTAGGCTAGCCTCAAACTGCCGAGATATACCTGCCTCTGCCTCCTGAGTACTGGGATTAAAGATGTGTGCCACCACTGCCTGGTCCTATTTAGATTCTTATTTTATTCTTTATCTATTTGATAGACAGTCTCTTAAAATTATACACACACACACACACACACACACACACACACACACACACGCACACGCACACATACATACACCTTATGTCTAAATGCATTTAGTCCACCTTAATTAGCCTCAAGCCAATTCCATGTATTGGATCTTCTGTATGCATCTCAGCTGTCCTTGAATTTCCTGTATAGTTAAGGATGACCTGAACTCTTATCCTTGCATGGCTTCCTCCCGAGTGCTGGGATTATAGACCAGGTTCTCACTCATGTGGAAACAAGCACGTTAGGGCAGGCAAGCAGAGTCTCTGGACTGAAGTCTGTCCCTGCGAACTTCATGGGCCCCTTCTATGTGGGCATTAAAAAATACATAAGTGTGAGAACTTGTAAAAACTCACAGATGAATTGCATAGTATAGAAATATTGAAAAAGAGTTGGGTCAGGTATGTTATAAATTCATGTGTAGATAATAGCATGTTTTATTACTTAGTACCTTAAGTATAAGCAAGCCTATTTTAAAAAGTTAATATTCACCAAAACTTAGGCACACACATGTAGAGACTGCATAAAACATCACTCATGAACAATGTTCATAGTCATAAACCGTAATGGCACATACACACTGTCATAATACAGCATGGGTTCCCTTCCTCTTCTCCACCCTCCACTCTCTCCCTTCTTTCCTTCTTGGAAATTGCAGCCTGAACCTTCTCCATGCTAGATAAGTGCTTTTCCTACCATTGAGCTACAGCCCCAGCCCGACTTGTGAGACTTTCACAGCTACCTGTGGTTGGTGATGTTGAGTGCTCAGATGTTCCTGTCTCCATCTGGAACTCTGAGTGATGCTAATGGTTACTATGTAAACCATTGGTCTTTCCTGTGAGTTGTGTGGCTGAAGGAAGTATGTCATTTAATGACTCATGCCTGTCCTAGGGTGCTCCCTCTACTTCCTACTTGCTGTTCAGGACGTGATCTCTTAACTTGCGACTCCAGGTGCTATGCCTGCAGCTTCCCTTCCATGACAGACGTTTCTCCCTCTGCAGCTGGGAGCCCCAGTAAACCTTCCTTCTACTATTTGCCTTCGTCATGCGTCTCATCACAGTGATAGAAAAACAACTAATACAAATATGGATTAATACATAGAAACCAAATAAACACAAATCTGTAAGATAAATAAAGGTCCTCTGAAGAGAAATAGGGGGTTAGTAGTTAAGTTTAGGAAGTTGAAAGTTATGTATGGACTTTTTAGTGTTTCGGAGTTGGAGTCTCTAAATCTTAGCTCAAGGATCTATCATATTGCAAACCTGTCTACACGACTTTCTTGGGATATCACACCCTTGATCATTCCTTGGAAAGCAGTAAGCTGAATACATGAGTTTCTACAAAACGATGCATTTTATGTGCTCATCTCGTTTTTAGTTTGAGCCTCAGAGAGATCTTAACTTCTTGAGACAATTTCAGTCTGTGGCTCAGTTACCTGGAACGACTCCTCTCTGCCTCCATAGTGGCTGATTAATGCATAACCTGTACAAGTCATTCAAAAAGCTTCCGAAATCTTCAACAGACGTGTTATAGGGACGATGCATCTGAGACAGGAGACAGATGAGGCCACAGACTTCTATTTCACAGATGTTCCATTTCCTTCTTTATCCTTTGAGAGGGGGGAAAAAAGACATAAAAGTGGTCATTTTATACTTTGTAGAGGAGTGACTTTGACAAAATAGAAGGCTCACTAAGGTTGATGCCAGGGTATAAAAATGGCTGACTGTTTGAAGGAGAAATGCATCTAGAGGTTTTTAAACACCTCCTTAGGGGGTAATCATGAATAAGACTGGTATATTTAAAATAGTCTAGCATGTACATTCAAATTCACAACCTTTTTCCTTTGGTTATCTTTTTCCTGAATACCCATGTCAGAGCCCTTGAAAAGTTGATTCCCCAGTGTTAGCACACAGCCAAATGGCAAGGAGATGGCACTGTGGGGTTATAGAGGAACTATTTAACAACTGGCAATGTAATACCCTGAGTCAAATGGCGTCCCTGTGAACCAGTGCAGAGGCATGGCCGTCTCAGGACCTGCTGGCCGAGTGGCCACATGAGAATAATAGGGCAGAGCTGACCCTGAAAACTTCCCAATGTCTTCATCAGCTAGTCCTTTCCCTGAGAAGATAAGAAGACACTATGTCTATCTCTCTGTCTTTTTCTGGGTTTGTTTCTGTTACTTTCTCTAATAAGAAGGAAATAGGGGCCAGAGAGATGGCTCAACGATTAAGAGCACTGACTGCTTTTCCAGAGGTCCTGAGTTCAATTCCCAGCGACCACATGGTGGCTCACAAACATCTGTAATGGGATCTGATGTCCTCTTCTGGTGTGTCTGAGGGTAGCTACAGTGAACTCATAAATAAAAATTAATAAAAAGTTAAAGTAAAATAAAATTCATTAAAAAAAGAGACAAAGTTTTGGAGAATCAGATTATTGGTCAGTTTCATCAAGATAACAGCTATAAAGGCGCCATCTTTGTTACTGTTCCATCGTTGTGAAGAGCTGCCACGACCAAGGCAAGCCTTATAAAAGAAAGCATTAACCTAGGGACTTGCTTACCGTTTTAGAGGGTTAGTTCATTATCACCATGATGGGAGGAAGCAGAGATGTGTGGTGTGGAGGGAGATACAGTAGCTGACAGCTTTCCATCCTGATCCATAGCCAAAAATGAGAAAGAGAGAGAGAGAGAGAGAGAGAGAGAGAGAGAGAGAGAGAGAGAGAGAGAGATGGGCTTTTGAAACTTGAAAGCTGACCACCCCATGACATTCTTCTCCAAGAAGGCCACAGATAATCCTTTCCAAATAGTTCATCAACTGGGCACTAAGCATGCCAATATATGTACTTGTAAGGGCCATTTTTATATGAAACACCACAGGCACTAAAATATTGAAGTAAAAGCAAAATACAATCAGCTCAGGTCGTCTTCTAGAAGAATGAAATGGGAAGCTCTTTCTGTGTTTTGGAATAAATAGCATCCCTAAGAGGAGAGGGAAGGCATCAATCTATTTCTATTGTCATTTGCACACAACTAGATTCATGGGCCAGTGGGGAATACAGCGCTGAAGGTGACACCTGCCTAAAGGCTTTGGTACTGGGCATGCCAAACCTTCTCTTGGGCCACATATGCTTCCCCCTCCCCCCCCAGGATAGCTACTATCTTCTTGTTTTGTTTTGTTTTTGTTTTTGAGACAGGGTCTCTTTGTGTAATAGTTCTGGCTGTCCTGAAACCTACTGTATAGACCAGGCTGGCCTCGAACTCACAGAGATCTGCCTGCCTCTCCCTCCTGAGGGATGGGATGAAAGGCAAGCACCACCACACCTAGCTAGATCGTTACTATCCTAATTGTGTTAACTGTCAACTTGACAAAGCCTAAAGTTATCTGAGATGGGAGTCTCAGTTGAGGAGTGGTCCAGATCAGATTGGTCTGTGAGCATATCTTTGGGAATTATCTTGACTATTAACTATGTAGGTGGGCCTAGCTCACTGGGGGGGGGGGCACTATTGCTTAAGTAGGTAGCCATGAGCTGTATAAGAACCTGGAAGCAAAGACAGAAAGCAGTGATCCACAATGGTTTCTGCTTCAGCTCCTGCTCTGATTCCCTCAGTGATGGCCTGGGACCTGGAGCTGTAAACCAAACCAATGCTTGCTTCCCCAGGTTGTCTTGCCACAGCAGCAGGAACCACACTAGAACAGCTGCTAATGCGGCCTAGCATGTTTGTGGATCACGAGGTTACGTTGCAGTATAAAAAGGCTGGGCACCCCCTTCCCCCTTTTTATTTTTTTACATCGATGGGGTTCAGTTGAGGAATTGGAAGTGAACAAGGCCTCTAGGGACCACTTTGTTCTAGAATCGAGGACTGCACTGCGGCATTAGAAGCCAGAGGTCTCCAGCAGTTTGTCACTGATATGCAGTGTCACAGATGGCACATGTGTGCTGTGTGGTGATGTTCCTCTTGGTCTTTAAGGAGGTTGAGCAGGGCTGGCAGAGATGGAGCTCCTAGGTAGCCTGACATGAACTCCTTGAAGGATGTCTCAGGGAAGCAAAGACTCATAGGTGCCCTGTAGTGTTGACATAGGTGCCTTGTAGTTCAGTGACATACACCAAGCTCATGACTTGGCTGAGGGACAGTGTGAAGACAGGGAGCTCTACCACTTGGACACCTAGTTCAGCAGCTTCCTGTAAATGGATGTTGGCTGTTGTGTACAAGGTACCCAGGCAATATTGGAGAGTTTGTGGTTTGGGTGCCTAAGGAGTAGATGTGCTATATGCTTGCTCTAGCTCTTGTCTCAGCATATATAGATCTTGTTTAAATATTTATGTATTCTACACATGTTTATATGTGTATAATTTAAATCTGTATAGTATGACCAAATAAATATGCTCACACATGCATACACACACACACACACACACACACACACACACACACTCACATTTACTGTAACAAACTACCAAAAGTTTAGTGTCTGAGTAGAACATTGATTTACTCTCTGATGGTTCCAGTTGGCCTGGGCTCCTTCTCCATTGGAGATTCTAGGGAGAGTCTGTTCTTATTGTATTTTGGAGTCTTGAAGCCACTTGCACTCATTGGCTCATGAACCCTTCTTTCAGCAGCATAGCAACAGCAGAGCATCTTCAGCTCTCGCTCCAACCCTCCTGATTGGCACTTTCCCTCATCAAGACCTTTGTGATTACGTTGGGTCCATGTGGATGACCAGGATCACCTCCTGATCCCTAGACCCTTAACATAATTACATTTGTGGGTCCCCTCTTTGTCCCGAGAAGAAACAGACCATGTCCAGGAACTACCATACAGATGCTTTTGATGGGCCAGTTATCAGTCCCCCGACATATGATGGCTCTCTCTGTTATGTTCTGCCACTGATTACCTTTGAAGGATGGCAGGTTAGAGTATTATTGTTTATAAAAGCTGTACACTTGGTTATCATATTGGTAAATGAATAGGAAGAGTAGTTAACATCTTTTAAAAACAGAATTTTAATCGTTGTGGAATTTTCAAAGGCTACAGAATGGTTTTAAAATTTGTATCATTTGAATAAAACCCTTTCTTTCACTGATGTAACTCTTATGGATTTGAAGGGTCAGAGTAGAATCACTTGGCCAGAAAGCATGTGTGGCCATTTCTGCTTTAAAAATCTGACACAGTGAATTTATGTTTGTGACATTCACAGAAGGAAATTTAAGACTTATTCAAAGTTCTAACTCATTTTATTAAAATCCAATATTTGACATCTTCCCTAGTATCTTGGATTTTATTTTTACTGTGCCCTCAGGTTAATGCTTCCAATTTATTAGTTTATCTACAGCACGACACAAGCAATAACTGTAACTCTTTTATTTCTCCCTGTGATCCGGAAGGGCAGAGTCCTCCATGCAGGAAGACACTATAATATTTGGTTTATCACTCTGCGAATACTGGCTGGCTGAGTGAGTGAGTAAATGAAGAAATGAATGCTGTGCACAGAAGATTGCAAATTCTTTTAAAGAGAATTAGAAGCAAACTCACCAAGGGCAGAAAGCTTGCAGCCCATTGTTCTGACTTGCCTTTAAAAAAATATTGCATTTTAAATGTGATAATTTTAATTGAAAAGGTAGTTTATGCCTATTCTCTCTCTCTCTCTCTCTCTCTGCATATGTGTGTATGTGTGTGTGTGTGTGTGTGTGTGTGTGTAAGCCAGAGGTATACTTTAGACGTCATTCCTCAGGAACCATTTACCTTGTTTTTTGAGACAGAGTTTTTCACTTGCCTCGAACTCTCCAAGTATGTTAAGTTGGCTGGGCACTGAACCCCAGGGATCTCTCAGTCTTCATTTTCTTGGTGCTGGGATTACCATCATGCCCAACTTTAAATGGGTGCTAGGTATTGAACTTAGGTTTTTGTGTTATGTGGCAATTATTTTACCAACGGAGCTGTCTCTATTTTTAAAAGTTACAGAGTATTATGAAAAATTTAGAGGTAATTTACAATCTCTCTGTAGAGAGAAAGTCACTCATTGGTTTATATTTTTTGACAGTCTTGTTTAGATGTGCTGATACGCGTGCATGCGGGCACACACACACACACACACACACACACAGACCCCTGGCTCTCCGTGGACACGGATTCTGTATTTGCAGATTCTACTCACCCCAATTTGAAAATACTTAGGGCTTATCTACAACTGAGTGGCAGAGAATGTGTTTAGTTTAAATGAGTCCCTGGTTGATCTGAAGCACTGAAAAAAATCCAGAAGGAATTGTATTTCTATGCCTAAGCTATTTTTGTCCATATTCCATAAGCATATACAACTACCTACATAGTTAAGGTATCATAAGTAATTGAAAGATGATTTGTACGTGGAGCATGTGTGCAGGCTATATACAAATACTGTGTCATGTTATATGAAAGGCTTGGGCATCTAGAACATTGAATTCCCTCAAAGGCCCTGAAACTAATCTCCCAAGAGTGTTGAGGAATGAGCATATAAGAGATACACATATACATTCACATATAAGTGTGCTTGCTTTTTGCAAAAGAAAAGTTGGAATTCTATGATGCTGTTTGTAAGATGCCAAGATGTCGAATTAATTAGGTCTCCACGATCCTTCCTGTGCTTTTAAAGTGTTTTTATATGCATATATACATAGGCTTTTTGAAAAATCCTATTATTTCAAGATCCCATGAAACTATTGCTGGACCTTTAAGTGATGGGCGTTTAAGACATATTCTGGCTTCCTTTCTGTGGCCTTTTAATTAGTTTGTCTCCAGCTTTTACAGAGCCAGTTTTATCTATCATCCATCCATTTTATAGGGACACTGTGAAGGCTAAAGAGCCAAACTGTACAAGGGTCTGTTACAGCCCCTGCTGTGCCAGTGAATATTCTGTAGACATCAGCTCCTTTCTTCAAAATTCTTGCTTACAAAATTGTTTGTGCTTCTAGGTCAGTGGTTCTCAACCTGTGGGTTGTGACCCCATTTAGGGTGTGTGTGTGTGTGTGTGTGTGTGTGTCGAACGGTTCTTTCACAGGAGTTGCCTAAGACCATTGTAAAACACAGATATTTATATTATGATTCATAACAGTAGCAAAATTACAGTTATGAAAATAATTTTATGGCTGGGGCAGTCACTATGAAACAAGGAACTGTATTAAAGGGTTTCGGTGTTAGGAAAGTTGAGAACCAGTGCTCTAGGATATGCTTCCTGTTTTTGCATGTGAAAAATCGTTTATATAAATTGATAAACTAAAATGACTAATGTGTTGCTAGCTGCTCAGAGAGCTTCACCTTTACCGTTGGCAGGAATGATTGCTGCCGCCCGAGGCCGGCTGTCCTGGGGTCAGAGGCTAAGGCACTTGCCACACCTGGTTTTTATTCTGCAGGTCCAAGGCCCAGCCGTCAGTCCAAGCACATGATTTTCCAATACAAAGAGCAGAAAACAATAATTGCTAACAGGAGCGGGCTGCTGCATGCACCCTGCCTTCAACTCTCCTCAGTAAGTCAGAGGCCAGGAGTCCTGCTGAGCAGGAAAGCCGGCAGAGGAAGGAAGAGTGAGCCAGCTCCTGAGAGAGCTGTGTAATTATCCTATGACCTCTCAGCTATTCAGATTGAAGTCTTCATTGCCCATGACAAATATTTATTAAGCCCTTGCTTTGTGTTTGGTTTCTAGGTATAATGAATGATGTGGCAGATGGTTTTAGGTTAAAAGAACTCCAACTCCATTTAACGCCTGGATGGACATCTGGATTAGGTGACTGATGAATCCTGCAGAAGTTAGTGCACGAAAAATCCTTTCTGCAGCAGTTTGAATACTGAGATGACCTTCCTCCCGTTCTCCCTCTCTATCTCTGTCTTTCTGTCCCTCTCTGTGTGTGCACACATGTTTGTGCATTTGTGTGTGAGTGTGCATGTGTGTGTGTGTGTGTGTGTATGAACCAGTTATCTCATATACTTTATATTCCCCACTGTTCTGGGAACTCCATAGGTGTTGTTTATAAGTGCTTATTTATTTACTGAGTGGAGTATAGTAGAATTATGTTGTCTCTTATCTATCTAAAAATAGGCTAAACAGTTATCACCGTGACTTGCATGGAACAGTGTCTGCATTTGTGGGCTTGGAAAGACCTCAGAGCGCTAGGTGTGGGTGGCTGCCTCAGGTGTAACATTGGAGGAATCAGGCAGTGTGTTTATAGACTCAGGAGCTATGGCATTGTTTGAGAGCACCACACCTGGATGACAGCGAGGGCTGCATAGCTTCCATGTGGGCTGAAGAGGCCAGGCTAGTGCCTCTTGGCCCTGGGAGGGAGAGTGGAAGGGGACAACAGAGACAAAGCTGCACTTTCTTTTTTTTTTTTTTTTAATTTTTATTAGATATTTTCTTCATTTACATTTCAAATGCTATCCCAAAAGTCCCCTATATCCTCCCCCATCCCCTGCCCGACTCCCCTACCCACCCACTCCCACATCATGGCCCTGGCATTCCCCTGTACTAGGGGATATAAGGTTTGCATGACCAAGCAGCCTCTCTTCCCATGATGGCCAACTAGGCCATCTTCTGCTACTTATGCAGCTAGAGACACGAGCTCTGGGGGTATTGGTTAGTCCACCTATAGGGTTGGAGACCCCTTCAGCTCCTTGGGTACTTTCTCTAGCTCCTCTATTGGAAACCCTGTGATCCATCTAATAACTGACTGTGAGCATCCACTTCTGTGTTTGCCAGGCACTGGCATAGCCTCACACGAGACAGCTATATCAGGGCTCTTTCAGCAATATCTTGCTGGTGTATGCAATAGTGTCTGCGTTTGGTGGCTGATTATGGGATGGGTCCCCAGCTGCAAAGCTGCACTTTCTAAGTGTGCTGATGTATAATAGGAAGGCTTGGACAGAGCAGCCTGAGCTCCATGGGTCTTTCCTTCCTTTTTCATAGTGATTTAACCTCCTGGCTATTCCCCATTCATTCTTTGAACAAATATGTACAGGGCACTTAACTCTATGTGAAACACTGGGGTGGGACAAAACAGGCCTCATCCCCTTCCATGTGGCTACAGCTGAAGAGAGGGCTAAATGTTTACAGTAGTCTAGGATTTTTTGTAGGCGGAATGTGGTGGTTTGAATAGGTATGGCCCCATAGATTCATGAGTTTGAATGCTTGGTCCATAGAGAGTGGCGTTAGTAGGTGTGGACTGGTTGGAGTAGGTGTGGTCTTGAAGGAAGTGTGTCACTGTCAGGAAGTGTGTCACTGTAAGGTTGGGCTTTGAGGGCTCCTATACTCAAGCCCTGCCCGATGTGGAACCAAGTCTTTTCCTTGCTGCCTGTGGATGAAGATGTAGAAGATTTGCTCCCTCTCCAGCACCATGTCTGCCTGCACACTGCCATGCTTCCCTCCATGATGGTAATGGACTGAACCTCTGAAACTGTAAGCCAGCCCCAATGAATTGTTTTCTTTTATAAGAGTTGCCCTGCTCATGATGTCTCTTCACAGCAATAAAACCCAAACTAAGACCCAGAGGGTGGGCAAAGCCTGTCCCCGAAGAGGCATAGAAGCAACAGGGCAGGTGTGGCAGTGTCTGTCAGGGACCACTGTTTTATCCTAGGGGAAACGGGGTAGAAAAAGGAAGAAGCTTGACTGCAGAGTCTGGCTACAGGCAGGAAGTGGGAGCTGGGAGGTTTCTGTTTCTCCTTTTCCTTCTTCCCAGCAGCACTGGGGATTGAAGCTAAGATTCCATGCGTGCTAGCTGAGAGCTCTGCTTCCAAGACTCTCTTCTTCATTTTCCTAACGTTTAGTTACACATTTATTGAGAAAGGGAGGGGGGAGCTTAGGGGGAGGGGGAGGGGGGAAGGGAGAAGGAGAGAGATTAGAATGTGTCTGTGTGTGTGTGTGTGTGTGTGTGTGTGTTGTATGTTCCAAGGACAACTTGTGGAGTTGGTTCCCTCCTCCTACCTTGAGGGTCCTGGGGATCAAACAAGGATTTCCAAGTTTAGCAGCAGGCGTCATTACCAACGGATCCACCTTACCCGTTTCTCCTACCCCCTCCCCCTTTTAACTTTGACACTTCTCAGTTGTATAGATTTTTTTTTCTCTTGTTTTGTGTTTTTGTTTTTGAGACAGAGTTCCATGGCTGTCCTAGAACTCATTTTGTAAGCCAGTCTGGCCTGGAACTCACAGAGATCTGTCTGCTTCTGCCTTTCTGAGTGCTGGGATTAAAGGCACACACCACCAATACTCTCTTTAGCTTTTATTCATAATCATAAACCTAACCCTGCAACCGAACCAGACTTGGAGGGTAACGGGGAAACCATGGAACCCAAAGAACTTCAGTGAGAGCAAAAGTTATGGGGTACTGTGAACAGATGGGATGGGAGTGCTCTCCTGAGTTACTGGAAAATGGTCTGGTGGGTAAGATGCATGGGAGTCAAAAGAATTAGAGTTGTCCACAGGTGGCAATGGTCATCTTCTTGCTGCTCTTGCCATTCCTGGACCCAAAACAATCTTGGTTTCCACAACTCCCATGCCTTCTCTCACCTTCCCAGAGACTACACGCTTGCTATGTAGCTACTCAGTTCCTGCTCTGCAGATGTAGAACTGGGAGTTATTGGTGTTCGGCCCAGCATTTGCCATGGACATGGTGTCAGGATGAGCTTCTCATCCTCAAATTTCTCCCTGTAGGTGGACTTCACAGATAGTGCCACTATGGTGTGTGAAGTCAGCACCCTGGCATATGAATCCTGGAATAATTTTGTGAAGGGAGAAAATAATATATCCAAATCCTTTCTGTTCAGTGTTCAGAGCATTAACGTTTTCTTCTGCTTCTGAAACTCTGTCTGCAAACAGCTTGCAGGAAACGTGGCTCGAGGGCTCATCATCAGTAGTGATGTCAAAGAGTAGGGTGAGGGTGACCATGTCTGCTGGCAAGTCAAGAGTTGTACAGATTTTCTCTGGCATGTCGCTGTGACTAAGGACTTAGAAGCAACAGTGAATAGACCCATCCCCACACTGAGCATGCTCATATGCTCCTGAAAGACAGCCCGTGGTTTGCTTTGTCCTCTGGAAAAGTAGCTTTCCAGTGTTGCACGCCCAGAATCACTGGAGTTTGTTGAGCCCACCTCTGTAGCTCCTGCTAAGTTACACCAGGAGCTGGTGTTTCCAGAAAGTTGCAGGGGCTGCTGCTCAGTCGGGCACACCTTGAGACTCATTGTCTTGGCTCTCTCCCAGCTGCTTGCAGCTGACTCTGTCTCTGTAAACTCCCTGTGGCTTTGATGAACCTGCCAGCTGAGAACATTGCTTTAGACACCTGCAGACTTTAGCCACATCACATATCTCCTGCTCAAGTCCTGGTCCTATGGAGTTGAGGCAGGAGAATACCTCTTTAAAAAAAATAGATATTTTCTTTATTACATTTCAAATGCTATTCCTTTTCCTGGTTTTCCCTCTGAAAACCCCATATCCCCTCTCCCCTCCCCTTGCTCACCAACCCTCCCTCTCCCACTTCCCTGTCCTGGCATTCCCTTACACTGGGGACATTGAGCCTTCTCAGGACCAAGGGCCTCTTCTTCCATTGATGTCCAACAAGTCCATCCTTTGCTACATATGCAGCTGGAGCCATGGGTCCCTCCATGTGTACTCTTTGGTTGGTGGTTTAGTCCCTGGGAGCTCTGGGGGTACTGGTTGGTTCGTACTGTTGTTCCTCCTATGGGACTGCAAGCTCCTTAGAGAATAGCCTCTTTATGCTCACCATTGGGTTTGGGGAGGAGGCAGCCAATGACCATGATACAAATGGATCTGTGTAAGAGCCTCTAAGTGTCATGTAGCAGGGACTCACACGTTCTCCTTCATGCATATTTCCTAGTTTCGGTTGAACCATCGTCTAAAACGTTCAGCAGATCTCCCCCCTCTTGAGCACACAGAAAGGCAGCAGGCACCCAGAAGCATAAGCATAGATTAGAAGACACATAGAAAAACAAATGAAGATGCATTCAGTATTGTTACTCAAGAAGCAAATGTGGGAACAGTAGAATAACAGTGAGATATGCTATATTTCACTCCTTCAAATGACTGACAGACAAGAAAACCTTAACCACACTGAGCATTGGCAAGGATGTGAGGCACCTAGCATTTATATATTGCTGGTAGAAATGTAAAATGCACAACCACCTGGGAAAATAGCTTCTTCAGTTTCTTATGTTAAATGTCCATGTACCATGTGACAGAGCCTTCCCACTCCCGTGTTAAACCCAGGAATTACAATCAAATTTAAACATAGTTATTTATATCAGTTTTTCTGGTAATACCTTCATACTGAAGCACAGTCCATCAATAAGCACATGGATGGATAAGTATCAGAGACCCAAACACGGAAAGAACGTACGTCTTCGCAAGAAAATACACTGCAGATCTGCACATGGATGTGTCTGAGTTATTATGCTGAATAGAAGATACCAGGTAGAGGAACACTGGGCAGTGGGAAGCAGTCCATAGAAAGCAGAGGCCTGGTTGCCTGTGGTAGGTATGAGGGGCAGATGGGGCACACTGGGGAATTTGTGGGGTCATGGAAATGGTTGTTATCTTGGCTATGTTGATGGCTTCACAGTGGCATATGAGTTCCAAGTTGGTCCCATTGTGCTGTTTACGAATAGTTTAGTATACTTCTGTAGTGCCTTATAAAGTTGAAGACTGTGTCCTCTATTTCAGAATCCCTTGGGATAACTGAGGGGCAATGAGAAGGCCACCCAGGGTGCCTGATGTCCCAAGACCTAAAGGAACCCCATGAGTGAGGGGACACCTCAGCAGTATGAACATGGCTGTGAAGGGGAGGCTTGTGAGTCTGAGGTTGACCAGGTTAGCCCTCTGAATCAAATCAAGTAGTTGTCAGGCATTTACTGGCCCTCCGGTGGTGTCAGAAATTGAGAGCAAGTGCAAGAGCAAGAAATAGTTGAGAGAAAAAGACAAGTGCAAGAATGATGAGCAGAATGTGTTTAATGTGGGCAGGTGTCAGACATGACAGGTCTGTGTGGCTGACAGATGGAGATAGGCCTCCTGCAGGAAGGGAACAGGAAGAGGCTGAAGTCTCATAAATTCCTGAGATAGCTTCCTGAGGTTCTTACTGCTCAGTTAGCTTGTGTTTCTTCTCCCTTTCCTTCCCCTCCCTTCTCTCCTCCCTCCCTTCTTCCCTCCCTCCCTTCTCCCCTCCCTCCCTCCTTCCTTCCCTTCTTACCTCCCTCCCTCCTTCCCTCCCTCCCTCCCTCCCTCCTTCCCTCCCTCCCTTCCTCCCTCCTTCCCTCCCTCCCTCCCTTCCTCCCTCTTTTCCTTCCTTACATGTCTCCAAACCCCTATTTGGTCACATGGAAAGTGGGATAGGACCTACCTTACAAGTCTTTAGAAATATTTATTAATAGACTATTTTTAGAGCATTTTTAGGTTTATAAAACTCTACAGAAAATACATAGGAGCCCCTATGTATACCTCTCCATCCCTACATTGTGTGTAAGTTCCATTGATTTTGAAGGATACATGACCTGTGTTTATTATCCAGGTGCTGCCCACACCCTGTGAGAAAAACTTCATTACCATAAAAGTCCCCTGAGCCCCTATTCTTTACTTTTTCCCCTTCCACAAGACTTCTAATGATCTTCTTACTGTCTCTACTTTTGTTCCTTCTGGAATATCATTTAATTGGAACCATATAGTAGGTGGCCTCTTTGACCGGCATCTTTCCTTCTAATATGCACAAGAGTCCTTTGTTTTTCATAGTGTGATAGCTCATTTCTTCCTTTTTCCCCTAAAATATTTGACAGAATACCTATAGCAAAACCTTCTCTTCCAGAAACTGTGGGGAAAGGAGTGTCCTAGTTAGCTTAAACTGTCAACTTGGTACCCATAGATTCCCGTATTTGAATGCTTATTTGAACCTAGTTGGTGGAACTGTTTTGGAAGGGATTAGGAGGTGTGGCTTTGTTGGAGTAGGTGTGGTTTTGTAGGAGGAAGTATGCCACTGGGGATGGGTTTTTTGCTCTCTCTAACTGCCTCCAACTTACAGAGAAGATGTCAGCTCTCAGCCACTGCTCCAGTGCCTGCCAGCTGCCATGCTTTCCACGGTGATGATCATGGACTCATCCTCTGAAACTATAAGCCAGCCTCCAGTTAGTTGCTTTCTTTTATAAATTGCCTTGGTCACGTCTCTTCACAGCAATAGCAAAGTAACTAAGACAGCATCTTGAGAACTGTAATTGTCAGGGTTCTCCAGAGAAATAGAGTGCTCTGTGTGTGTGTGTGTGTGTGTGTGTGTGTGTGTTTGTAGGGCTGGAAGGTGGGAGATAGAGATAAGGAAAGGGAGAGGGACTTGGCTACTTGCTTGATTCCATAGCCAGGCAAAACCATATCTGGGACATTGGCCAATGGCAGAAGATGGGAAAGATCTGGTGTTGATGTTTAAGTCCAGAAGCCCAGTGGCATTTTCTAATGAGTTCCCTCTTGCTCAAAAGTGGCCTTCGGCTGATGAGCAAGGCTAACCTACATTATGAAAACCAATCTGCTGGACTTAGTCTACTGATGTGAACATTAATCACTCCAAACTCTCATCTATGCACCCAGAATAACGTTGATCAATGAAATACCTGGGTACCACCACGACTGAGTTACTATCATAAGTATTTAGTTAGAGGCATTTGATAAGTACTCTATCCTGATGTCTTCTTGATTCAGGCAGCTCCTAGGCCATGTGACATTCTAACTCAGGTACTGGAAGCTGAACAGTGGCTAGAGGGAGGCTTTTGGGTCCTCTGTTTCAGACTCTGTATGGGGATGTGGTGGTGTTAGTTAACGGGCAGGTAACTTTTGTTACCTGGGCAATAATAATACAGTTGAGCTTTTCCTGCTGGAAGAACTTCATTACAGAGATTACTTTTGAATTAAATGATAAATTTAAAGCATTTTGAAGAATAATGACATTTCTAAATGGACCAGGAAGACAAATTATTAACCATGATGATTTTGACTGTTTATCCTGCCTCCTTCTACTATATCCCTATATCCTTCTCACACAATGGAAGGGACAAGCCATGACAATAAACTACACTCATAGGGTTCCTGTTTTTCTAAAACTCCCTGGCCACTATTTTGTTAGAAACTGGCCTCTGAGATCCAATAAGGGTAAATTTCTGGAAGTTTCTATCCCGGTCTACTGATGTGAACATTAATCCCGGTCTACTTAGTCTACTGATGTGAACATTAATCACTCCAAACTCTCATCTATGCACCCAGAATAACGTTGATCAATGAAATACCTGGGTACCACCACGACTGAGTTACTATCATAAGTATTTAGTTAGAGGCATTTGATAAGTACTCTATCCTGATGTCTTCTTGATTCAGGCATTCCCGGTCAATGTGACCACTCTTAGACAATGACCCAAGTCCTGTCTCCTGTCATGTCGCCACCCCAAGCCTCATTTCTTCTTCCTTCATCTTGGGATGCTGTGTGATGAAGACCCTGTAATACACCTGGGAAAGTCAACCAAGCCAGCGGGACATGCAAAGGACAGTGGCCATGGCCAGGCAGATATCAACACGAGAACAGAGCAGAGGTGATTATTTTGATAAATCCAGACACTGGGAGCAACAGCCAGCTGCAACCACTCTTGAATCTCACATTTGCCAAATCACAAGGGTTCTTTGAGGAATGGGTTTGGTTACAAGAGTCTGGGAGGCAGAAAGATGAGCCTAACACCTCAGCCTGCCACTATACAGGTGATGTTATCTGGTTACCTGGCTTCTCTGAACTGGTATCATTTCCACACAGGGATAATAATTTGTGCTACTTCCTTGGATGGTAGGCATCACTAAACCTTTGAGCATTGCCATTATTGAACTCTACCACTTAATTTTACCAGTGGAGAAGCTGAGACTAGAGGCTAAGTAAATTTCTCCAGGGTAAAAACTGAAAATGGTATAGGTTTGTATTTGCTTCTGCTATCAACTCATTGACTTGGTAGGCACATTTACTGAGCAGTTTTTGGGAACCAGTAACTCCTCTGAATGCTTTCTCCCGTATTCTTCCTTGTCAAGACCTTCCAAAGTTGGTGTTTGTATGAAGTTCCTCTTGCAGCATGACATTTCCCCATGGCTTAGGATCCACCTGTTTGCTATTTTTGCTTTTGTGGTTTAGAAGCCTGGGTCTGGCATGGCTGAGTCCTCTCCTCTGGGTCTCTCAGGGTTAAAATGAAGGTTAGAGAGCTATGTTCCTTGATGGATACTCCTAAGCTCAATCTGATAGGAAGGTCTGTACCCAGATGCTGAGGGAGGCTAGGTGTTCTGGTATGTATGTATGTATGTATGTATGTATGTATGTATGTATTGGTTTATTGATTGACTGTTATCAATTTGACACAAGATAGAGTTATCTGGGGGAGAGGGAACCTCAACTTAGAAAATATCTTCATCAGAATGACCTTAGGCAGGGCTGTGGGGTGTTTTCTTGATAATGATTGACGCAGGAAAGCCAACCTCATTGTGGCTAGTGTCACCCCTGGGCAGGTGGTCCAAAGCTGTATAAAAAAGGAAGCTGAGTGAGTCGTGAGGAGCAAGACAATAAGCAGTATTCCTCCATGGCCTCTGCCTCAGTTCATGCCTTGGGTTCCTGTCCTGAGTTCCCATTCTGATGGACTGTGAGCTGTATGCTGATAGAAATGCTTTCATCCCCAAGTTGTTTTTAGTATATGGTGTCTAGCACAGCAATAGCTAGCCAGCCAAGATACTAGGTGGGTAGGTCGTTATTTCCCAGTGTTCAGAGATAAGTAGCTGTCATCTTTTCCACTGGTGGCCTGTGGGAAAGATCTGTGAGTGGAACACTTGCAACTTCCCATACCTTGGCTTTGCCATGCCCCGTGCAGAGTTGATTTCTAAAC
Organism: Mus minutoides; assembly: GCA_902729485.2. Classification (NCBI taxonomy): domain Eukaryota; kingdom Metazoa; phylum Chordata; class Mammalia; order Rodentia; family Muridae; genus Mus; species Mus minutoides. The sequence goes on along the minus strand of LR749681.1, from coordinate 990,167 downwards.
AGCACGCCTCAGGCTTCACCTTGGCTTCCTAAGCATTCTTACAGGAATTAGGGTGAAAGCATTGTTTGCTTGGAACTGACCACTGACCATAAGCGTGGCATTAGTGTGAAGGGGTCAGAAGGGGGACTGGCCCCACTCAGAAACACAGGCATGGTTTGTGGCTACCCTGTATGTGCTTGACATCCTTCCAAATCAAGTTTGCTCAAACTCTAGGATGCTTCCTCTGGCTCCCTGAAGAGACAGAAACGATTTTACCTTAGTAAGACTTCGTGATTTTGTTCTAAGGATGGTCACGAGTAGCTGAAGAAAGGTTTTTACAAACTTCCTCGCTGTCCTTCTCTTTGCTTCTTCCAAGGGTATGCTAGGGATGTTTCATAGGGTAGACCATGGCAGTTGGGATGATATATATAGAGAAGAGAAGGCTAAGAGAAAATAAAGGGAGATGTATAGATTTGCAGATGATACGAGGAGAGAAGAGGGAAATTCTTTGGAGCCCATGAGTATGAGTGGCCAGCAGAGAGTAAATGTTGAGACATGACTTCCCAGCCCCTAGGTCAGTGGTTCTCAGCCTTCCTACTGCTGTGATCCTTTACTATAGTTCCTTATGTTGTGGTGACCCCCAAACACATGACTATTTTGTTGCTACTTCATGACTGTAAATTTATACTGTTATGAATTGTCATGTAAATATCTGACATACAGGCTATCTGATATGAGACTCCCGTGAAAGGGTCTTTTGATCCCCAGAGGAGTCAAAACCCACAGGTTGAGAGCCACTCCTCTAGGGGTTACCTACATAATCTAGCTCTTGCCTTCTTACACCCCTCTGAACTCCTTTCCTTGGATAGATGCAAGGACGTTGAACAGACACATGAAAGGACCTTAAATATTTGATATCCCTTTAAATTCTCATAGTCATGGCTTGTCCCCTGCTGTGGCTTGTATGTGGTTTGTCCCTCAAATGTTCTCTGGTGGAACATTTGGCCCCTGATATGATGTTGGGAGTGTTGAAACCCTAAGAGGTGGAACCCTGAGGTTATTGCCTTTGGACTGAGTTAATACAGTTCTTGTGGGACCTTGGTTAGTTTCCTCATGTAAAAACTGTTACAAAATAACAGTTTGACCCATGGCTCTCTCTCTGACTACAGTCTTATTATGTGATCACTTCTATATGTACTCATGATGTGACACCATCCATCATGAGACTCAGAGCTGACCTGAGGCCAGCACCATGTTTCTAGACCTCTAGAACTATGATTATTTTTTTTCTTTTATTTTTCAAGTTTGGTTTGGCATTTCTGCTGAGCCTTTATTTGATGTTTAATAACAAATAGATAAAATGAATCTCTTTAAGGTATCTAGCCTCAGGTATTTCATTATAGCAAGAGAAAATGGACTGACTGTTTCTACGTCACTCAACCTTGGAGACCAGGGAAGGAAAGGCCCAGAAGCAATTTGCCTGGGGTTCCATGGAAGGAGATGAACACTAGGATTGGGTGAGGGGCTGTTGTATTTATAGCTGGTGGCCAAGTGTGACTGCTGGCAGCTTCATCAGACATGCTGTTGTGGCTCCCACAGTGCCAGGCTTGAGCTGGGTGGCCTTCTGCTTATTGGCAGGAGCAACTCTTTCAGCAGCAGCAGCAGCAGAGCTGAATGCACAGTTCCCGTCTACTTTCTGACCCTGCCTTGGAGCTCCTTTGGCCTCATCACACCTTTGACAGGTGTGCTTCCAACCCCTCTGTCATTTCTACAAACACCTCCTTGATTCATTCTTTTCTACTCCAAAAGTCCCCAAGAAGCTTAGAGTGGTGGCCCTTGCCTGCAATCTAGCGCTGGGGAAGATCAGGAACTCAGGGCTAGCCTAGGCTATACCCTGAAAACCTGCCTGCACCTCCCCACAAAAGTCCCCAAGAATTTTGTTTCCCTGAGTGAAAACCGATCTACACAGGATGTTTCTGGCCAGCTCCACAGTCACTCTCATGGGGCCTGGGTTTGTCCATGATCCCTTAACTTTCCACTTTGATTTGACAGCTTTTATTTTTATTTTTATTTTTATTTTTATTTTTATTTTAAAAAAGACAACCAGCCAGGAAGTTGATGGGTATATCAATAGACTGGAGTGCTTAAGGCCAGGGGAGAAAGTGTGGGGCTGTAAAGAGTGGTTAAAATGTGACCCTGGACTTAGATCTGACAGTCCCATGTCAACTTATTTATTGGAGTGTTAGCTTCTAGACAAGCTTGTCACAATGTGACCACGCTGCCTGTTGATGCATCATGCACTTGAGCTGACCGTGGCAGCTCTTCCAATTTCCTTTCATCTGTACTGTATTTCAAAAGCAAAGGGAGTGGTGGCTAGGAGATGGGTTGTTTCCAGAGAATTAAGCAGGGCAAGAATGATGGGGTTCCTTACTTTTCAAATGCACACGCGCACACATGTTATCTTGAATGTATGTTTCAGGGGACACATTGCACGATCAGTAGTAATAATAGCATAAAACCAAAGGATTTAGCCAGAGCTTTATTGGATTTGTGAGACTGGAAGTCGGAAGTAAGCATGGGCTTCAGTGTAGCAGAGTGCAAAGGCTCCTGCCCCATCACTGCAGGGCGCTTTCAGCTCTCTTTCCCTTCTTCTTAGGCTGGAAGTTGGCCATGACCTGCATCTAAAGAGGAAGTGGGGGTTCCTTCCGGGTCTTTGAGAAGCCCTTGGAGAATCTTTTTTTTTTTTCCACGACTTATGGGACCCAAATCAGTTATGCCCTGCTGGAGCCAATCACTAAGATAGAAATGTGCCAGCTTTGGAACATTCTGGAACTGGAAACTGAGTCCACTTTCCCATATGGTCTTCATGGAGAAGGGTTTTTCCCAGAGGGAAATGAGGATGCCAGCCAGCAGGGAAGAAGGAGGAGGAAGGACCACCAGCATGATGGAAATTGCGGAGCGCACAGTAGGACTCACAAGTCCGAGTTCTGACTCAGAAGGCCCTCTGCTGTGTGCAGGCAATTGGCCGTTTTTCATTTTGACTCATTCAACAAATGCTTATTTTATTTCTGTGTGTATAGGCCAGAGGTCCAGCTTGGGTGCTCTGAAAGTGCTGTCCACTTGTTTAAGACAGGGACTCTTGTTGTCCTTAAACTTGCCAAGCAGGTCAAGTTGCTGGGCCAGTGGACTGTAGGGATCTGCCTGTCTCAGGCAGTGCTGGGGTTACAAGTGTGTCCCATCAAATCTGACTTCTCACATAGGTTCTGGGGATCAAACGCAGCTTCTCAAGACTATATGTCTAGCGTTTTGCCAACTAAGTTTTCTCTCCAGTCTTTTAACAAATGTCTACTGAACCATTAAATCAATGCCAAATTTATGCCAAATGCTTGAGGTAAAAAAGAATATTAAAGATACTGACATATCCTTTAAGGATTTTACACTCTAGTGGAGAAGAATAGGTAAACACAAGTATGAGACATACAGAAAGTTGGTGAGCAGCAAAAAGGGGAAAGTTTCATAAACATAGAGGAAGGAACAACCAAATCTGTACAAAGCAGCAGTTCTCACCCTTCCTAATGCTGCAACCCTTTAACACAGTCCCTCATGCTGTGGTGACCCCCAACCATAAAATTATTTCATTACTACTCCTTAACCATTCATCTTGTTATTGTTATGAGTTGTAATATAAATATCAGATATGCAGGATATCTGATATGTGATCCCCGTGAAAGGGTCATTTGACTCCCCTAAAGGGATTGAGACGCAAAGGCTGAGAACCGCTGGTATAGCAGGGAGTGAGCGGACATCTGGGGATATAGGGAAGAGCATCCTACCCAGAGGGAGCAGCATGCACAAGGATACAGAGTGCAGAAGAGGATGGCATGCTTCCAAAATATTTATAGGTAAGGCACATGAAGGACATGTGAAGGTTGTTTACAGATGATCCCTAGGATCCAAATTAGGGAAAGGTTTGGGATTCTTGAGCAGAAGAATTCAGTCAAGAGGATGGGAAAGGCAGGATTGGAAAGGCTACTGTGGCATCGTGAGAGGAATGTATTAGAGAGGGTGCGCCTGAAGGCTGGGTGGCTGTTCTAAAGCCAAGGGAAGGGAAGGAACTGAGGGCATGAATAGAGACAGGATGGAAGACTCAGCAGAGGGGGACTTGGAGGGAAGAATCATTGGGCCTGGTAAGTGTCTGGGCTAGGGGAGGTTGGAGGGAAGCAAGGGGAAAGGACATATGTGCAGCCATGCCATTCTGAACATTCCAGATCCTGGAAGCTAAGCAGGGTCAGGATTCATTAGAACTTGGATGGAGAGAGGTGTGAGACAGCAGTTGCTTGAGTGTGCAGGTGATGGCGTGTCAGTAACTGAGCTGGAAAGTCTGGGAGGAGGGTAGCATAGATCTGAGAGAGGAGGGCAAGTTCAGTTCTGTACATGAGAGTGAAATACTGGTGGACCATCTGATGCCATGTTGGGCAGTGTTGAGGACTGGAGATCAGATATAGAGGTTAGAAAAGGTCTCTGGTGGTGAGCATGGCAGATGGGATGCTTGTAGTAGACGACTAGGAAAGGTCATTCGGGAGAGGGAGCTTTCATACATACATACATACATACATACATACATACATGTATACATACACACGTACATACATACATACACACATGAGAGTGTGCATCAACTCATGCACACTTCATACACCTGTCCAGTTCTCCAGGGTGCCTTTCCTAATAGCTATAGCACAATGCATCTGAGCATGGGAGGAATATGCCCACTGACCAATTAAGGGAATAACATCTCTTTCTGGAGAGTTTAGAGGGCAGGGAGCTGCCTGTCTGATGGGGTTATTGGCCTTGAGGTTAAGTGTGCTTATGACAACAGTGACAGGATTCTTCAGCCTCCAGCTCCCTTCTATCCCTTCCCCCAATCCATCAGGCTCTGGAACATTCCAGGTAGACATGGCTGGATGCTAGCTATGGTTTAGCCTCTGAGGTCATCCTTGGTGCAGATATTGCTACTGAACACTAGGAGGCGCTCCTGGGCACTCAGCTCAGCCTGGATGAGCTAGATTGCACCAAAAGGTGATCTACAAGCATATTTTCTTGCATTAATGTGACACAGGATTTGAAGTCTTAATCAAGCTCCAATTGTATTCCTAACTTGAGCTCAAAAGTTGCTTCATGTGACAAATGCAATGACCAAGACAAGGAAACACTCTGCAGAGAAGATTTTGTTTTATTTTTATGTATTAATAATCTTGTTCTTGAACTATTTGTTGAACAAATAGGAGAGCATACACGTTTTCAAAACCCCAGGAGGCCTTTTCAGTAAGGAATGTGTGATGTGTCGGTCTTGACTGCTCATTTGATGGGTCCTAGAACCAATGTAGGAGACATGGTGAGTCTATGAGGATGATTTCAGAAAGGGTTGAGTGGGGAAGACCCAGTATTAGAGGGAGTGGTTGGACCATCCCATGCCCTCCAAGAACAAAAGTGTCAGGAGTCTGCCTATCATTTCTGCTGCCATCCTCTGATGACAACACACTCCAGCTGTTTTGTTCTTTCCATGTGGACTGAATACTCACAGCTCTTGAGGGACTTGGTGGGTGTTTGGAACCCATTTTTGAATGGAGGCATCCAGCTTTAGGGACCTAACCTCTCTGGTCACCTCCGCCTTGCCAGCATGTAGGCTGCCATTGTTGGATGGCTTGGGGAAAGATAAAGGGATTTCTCTTCAGGTTGTTTGTAAGCCAAGCTAATAATTCTCCTTTGATAATGTATTTATGCTCTGTTGGTTCCATTCCTTTCAAGAACCATGCCTAACAAAGGACAAGAACACGAAGCGGTACAGTCTCTCTTTCCCTGGGCTTCAGGCAGCCTCCAGGGAGATTTCTTCTCTCTCCACTCGATCCTGAAATTCCTGGCTTATGCAGAGAGTTCCACTCATTTCTTGATTGGAGAGGGTGTCTCAGAAATGCACACTCTTATCTGCCGGAACAGCTTGAGCTTTCTGAGACACCCTGGAAAAGTGTTAGCTTGCTACTGTCAACCCACATTGCTGGTGGTCTGTGTAACGGTAAAACTTAGGTTGTACTGGTCAGCTTGGGATGCCACCGTTTATAAGAACATCTTGCAAGTTCTCAGGTAAAAGGAAGAATGGCAGCCAGTTTGAGATGAGATGTATTTTAAAAGTGTTATTTCAAAGGGGGAAGTGTTCTCCATGTGACGTCATCCTTTAGTGATTCTCTCTCCGTCTAGGCAATATGTCTTAGATCGTTGGCCTACATGTCACTCATTCTTGCAGCTACATTCATGGTCTCAAGAACACAACTGGTGATACGCCCCGATTTGAATAAAAATAAACATGCAGCCAGCCCAAAGATGCTTGGTCCCTTTCTTGTTTCCACTACCATATATGACCACTGAATGGGTTTTCTCAAGGTTCCAGTCCCTGGAGCATGGGCAAGTGTGGCTGAGAATTACAAAAGGCTGCTCTCCGTCCTGTAGATATAGACAAAGTTTGATTAATCCACTCAAAAAAAAAAAAAAAAAAAAAAAAAAAACAAAAAAACCAAAAAACCAACCCAGAAGCCTTTCATATGCGATGCCACTAGATGTCACTACACATCAAGCTTCTTGAAACAACCAGTGGGAGGCCTGCCCAGCCACTGTGCCTCTCCTATTAATGTTTAAATGCTGCATTTGTACTGGCTACGCTTTCCACATTGAATCTTTTATGTTTAATGTGACACTCATTCCTAGGAGCCCAGCTTCATTCTATTTAACTGTAAGGCAGCCATCCCTTGGCTGGGGTAACTCCTTCAGTTGCTCTTCTAACATACTCTCTCTCCCTCTTCCCCTCCTCCCTTCCCTTCTCTTCCTTCATTCCCCCTCCCATTACTTCTTTCTCTCTTGGTGCCTTCTTCAGTTAGGGAGAGGTCAGAGGGTAATGTTCATACCTTCCTCTGTAGCTCTTACTTTTTGAGACAGGGGGTCTCTCGATGACTGGAATTTGCTGCTTGGCTAGACAGGCTGAGCAGCATCCCTTCAAAAATCCCCTCCCAGCCCGCACTGTGCTTGTAGGCACAGGGTGCCATTCTTGGCTTTTTATGTGGATTTCTGAACTCAGGTCCTTTGGCTTGCTCGGCAGGCACTTCACCGACGGACCATCTCCCTCTCCCCTGACTGCTTCCCACACCAGTGAAGTTCTTGCTCTCTGGCCTGTTTTGCCTGTCCAAGTACCACATGACAAACTGAAATCAGGTAGCTAGGTTCTTCAGGATGTGTGAGTTCTCCATAGAGGTCATTCTGGCTGAATGGGCCTTCACATGGGACCCCATGTGAAGCATCAGGGGTCATCAGGAAGCCTGTCCTCTCTAAGAACCTCTATGGAAAAGGCCTTTGCTAAAACAAAACCTCATCCTTTGAAGCCTTTAATCCCTTTATCTTTTCTGGGCTTTTTTGTCATATTTTCTGTGACAGCTCTCAGGGGACCAAGGCCAGCAGAATTTTCTATGCCTTGGGAATATCTATCCCCATCAGTAAGTCAGACAGTAGGAAGGAGAACTTTCGTCCCCAGAGGGGCCCTTCAAGTGTGTGTTTGATGTTGACGGCTCTCTTTGTCATGAAGAATGGTGTTCAGGGGAGCTGGGATCATATGCTGTAAAGATAAAACTTGGGACTTAACATTTTGCAGAGTCCCTACATCTATCATGCCGCCCCGATCCCACGGCAATCTATTAAGGAAGACAGGATGGATTTTATTTCCATTTTACAGAAGAGAAAACAGAAGGTCAGAGAGGTTAAACGGCTCACTCAAGGTCTCCTGGCTATAAAAACCTGCATCTTCAGCTTCCTGGGCCTGAGCTCTCTGTCTTTCATGATCTCCAGCTGCTGCTGCCTGCAGAGGGAATTGTTATGGGCTACAAGGAGTGGACCTTTTTTTTTTTTTTTTTTTTTTAAAGCAAGGTGGGCAAGAGATTCAGTGCTATAGAATTCAGGGTAAGAATGAAGTGTCCCTGCCTGGTCTTTTGGCTGCCAGTCACTGACTTGGCCACTCAAGGCACATGTTGGCACCTGAAAAACTGCCTGGCTGGTACAGCCCAGCTCGCTGAGGCTGCATTGTTGATGACGTGAAAAGGGGAGGTGTATGGAGGAAGCTTGTGGAAACGCCTCACCAACCGCAGAGGATTTAGAGGAGACAAGTTTCACGATGCTCATTTCCTTAGCGAAAGGAGAGAGAGAGAGAGAGAGAAAGAGAGAGAGAGAGAGAGAGAGAGTGCTGAATACTGTTAAGTCCAACTAGAATGTAAAAGGAAGTGGAGGGGTTAATGACAACAGCGACCCAGGCTCTCTGCATCCTCTTCAAGCATTCCTGGTCCTGGGGCTATCAGGCACAGGTCAGGGAGAGGCATGGAGATATTGCCTCTGTCACAGCTGCAGCCCATGCCTGGGTGCACTGCATCTATAAGGCACTTTGCTAACCCAATGAAAACCACTAGCTAATTACTAAAATAATCTGTTAATCTGTTGAGTAGAACTCCTTTACTGATGAATGGAGGCTTTGAAAAATACTGCTTAATCAATGATGACAACAGAGCTAATTTTCTGCTTTAGCCAGTATTTGACAGAGAATGGAATGGCGCACATCCCTGCGATGATCTCCGCTCTGGCTTCTGCAGGAAGGCCTACCTGCTGAGTCTGTGTTTGTGGACCCCAGAGGAGTTTGCTTTCCTGGTGCTTTGTTCGATTCTTGTTTGTGTGTGCGTGTGTGTGTGTGTGTGTGTGTGTGTGTGTGTGTGTGTGTGATGCCTAACTGTTTCTGGGGTCGGGCCCGAATGTCATTTGAGAGCGGACAGTTGATTCTCAGGACTAACCCCTCAGGTTTTATCAGAGCTGGTGGGTTTTGACCTTGACTGCAAATAGGAATTTCTTGGTAAGCGTTTAAAAATTGCTGATACCAGGGCTCCCCCTTTGGATGTTTGAGTTTAATTGGTTTGGGGTAGCGCCCAGACATTGGTATTTTTTTTAAGTGCCTCAGTTGATGGACTATGTGGCCAAGGTTGAGAGCCTCAGAGGAAGTCGCTTGTATAGTCAGTTCTTTCCATGCGTGGGTAATGTGGAATCCAGCTTCGCCTCGTTTTCCATTTGTTTTCCCCTCAACGGTAGAAATTTAATCTATGCATTGAAATGAGAAACCTCCACTAGTCAGTAATTATTTCATTTAAATGCTAAGTTGAAATATCCACTATAACTTTGGACATAATTTGTACTACAGTATAGCGCAGTATTTCTCAAAGTTTATTTATTTATTTATTTATTTATTTATTTATTTACTTATTTGAGACAGGGTCTGCTATATGCTAGGCTGGCCTTTGAGCTCTATACATTGCCGAGGACAAGTAGGCACTCCTTGAACTCCCAACCTTCCTGCCTCCAACTCTGGAGATTACAGCTATGCAGCAGCCTCCAATGCTGGGATCATAGCTTCCTGCCTCCAATGCTGGGATTATAGCTACGCACCAGCATACTAGATTTTATATAGTACCGGGGATCAAACCCAGGGCTCTGCGCAGGCTAAGCAAGCAATCTGCCAACGGAGCAGAATCCCTAGAGGGATCCTCTTTTTATCATTTATATAGGATGTTCTCTATGTTTGCCAGCACGGAGGCTCCTGAGCCAGTGCAGATGGACCATTTGCTGCATTCTTGTGGATTCTCATGATGGTAGCTGCTGCAGAGGGTGTAGGGGAGTAAGCGCTAAGGTTCCTCTAGACTAGGATGCTAGTGTACCTATCCGAGTGGGGTTTGCTTTCTCTCTTTTATTTTTGAAACCACTAAATTTGTAGCCTGTGGCCTCTGCCACATCTCCACGTGACCATGCACGTTTCTCTTTGTGGCGTGTTGGCTACTGAGAGAGCCAGTCAGTCTTCTTTAGCCTTTTGGCATTGCTGACCAGCTGAAAGGTCTCTTCTCTCGATCCCCCTGCAAATCAGAAAACAGGAAGAGAGATAGAACAGCAGCTTGACACCCCAGGTCTGAAGGACCACACGGATCCTCTATTTCTAATTAGCAGTTTCCCTGCAGCCCGGTCCTGAGGTTGCCAGGCCACCGTGCGTCCAGCGGGTTAGTGCTTGTTGTTTTCCTTGCTTTAAATAGTTCCTTCAGAACTGTTATGCACGAGATCAAACACCTTGTCTTTTGGGCAAAGTTTTCTCTGAAGAGTTTGCCGCTTCAAAGCCAAGTTCTACCCGTGATTAGAGAGCACGATGTAATTGTGGTTTCTGTTGCGTGCGGAGTCTTTCAGAGTTCTACTTCCTATCGTCCCTCTCCCAGTTGTTGTTTGTTTGTTTGTTTCTTTGTTTCTTTCTTTCTTTCTTTTCTTGTCAGGATTTATTTATTTATTTCACATGTACGGTGTTTTGACTGCATATATATCTGTGCACTACATGTGTGCCTGATGACCAGGGATGACAGGAAAGGGTGTTGAATCCCCTTGGACTGTAGTTATAGATGGTTGTGTGGATGCTGGGAATTGAACCCAGGTCCTCTGGAAGAGCTGCCAGTGCTCTTTACCATTGAGCCATCTCTCCAGCTCTGTGGTGATTTTAACAATAAAGTAGGCCTGAGTGCCTCCCATGTTCCTACCAGTCTGTATGTTCCAAATCAACGTGCCTGGAATCCTATTCCTAGTTAGAGTGAAGAATTAAAGTGATGACTTCCAGGTCACAAGGTCAGATTGATCACATGCTAAGAGACTCTGCTACTATCCCAGTCATGTAGAAATACCAAAAAAAACCCCAAAACCTTATTTCATCGAAGTAAGAAATATAAGTAGAAACTTTAAAGAAGGGAAAGTAGAATCATTGAATTAAAAATCTCAAGATGGGCGTGGTGGCACACTTTAATCCCAGCACTTGAGTTCAAAGTGAGTTCCAGGACAGCCAGGGCTATACAGAGAAACCCTGTCTCGAAAAACCAAAAACTAAAAACAAACAAAAAAAAAACAACAAAAAAAACCTCAGAGATGGGTTGTAGGGTAATTTAGATAGAGATAAGGAAAGAGTAATTTGGAAGAAAGAACTGACAGCCAAAAAAGGATTGGAAAAAATTCTTTGATCAATTCCATTATGGTAAAATGTATAATATAAACCCTAAGATAGGCCAATGTAGTTCCTTACATCTGTAATCCTAGCATACAAGAGGCTGAGAATCACTATGAGTTCCAGTCTAGCTAGGGCTATCTAGTGAGTTCTAAGCTAGCCTTGACTGATGTGGTGGATGTTGGGGGTGGGCCAACACAAAGTCCTGGGTGTTAGCTAAGCTGGCGAGCCTGTCAGCTCTCATGCACCCACACCTCCAGGACAGGCTCACCAGCATCCAGCTCTCTGGCTCTCACGCCCTGTAAGGGATTGAGAGGCTGTGGCTCACCCTCCAGCAGGCCCAGGTCTATTGTGCTGCCCAGGTGAGGTGCAGGGCCTGCTCTCTGGAGTGCTTGCTGTACCTGGTGGAGGCCAGGGCCAGCTCTCCTACTCTCATAGCCCTAGGAACAGGTTCTCCCACCTGCCATATGTTGGGAGGAGTGAGGGGAAGAGGGCAACACTCCCTTGCCTATGCCACCACACGGCAGATGAATGGCAGGGTCAGCTCTCCCATGCTTACACCCTCCATTCCCTCATCAGGGCCAGCTCTGCTCTGCTTCCTGGGTAAGTAGTGCAGCTGGATAGGGGCAGGGCTAGCTCTGTATAGCCCTTAGACATCAACATTGCATCCCAGACCAGGGATGTCTATCTAGCCTTTAGTGGTAACAGATCCACACCGCTGCAGGCCCTTGGTGGAAACACAGGCCTGGACTTTACCATGGCCTTAGGAGGCCATGTTCCAGTCCTCTGCTTCTCTTCATTGTGCACACATCCTTCTGCTTCTCCTTCTCTTCCATCTCTCCACCTCTTGTTCATCTTAGTGCTACCTGATGCCTTTGGATGTCTGGGGTGATCTTAGGAGGACTATGCCCTACCTATTCTATGTGGCACTGGGAAGAGCTTGTCTCTGTGGTCTGCTCATCCAGGCTCAGGCCTCATGGCATTGGGCTGCAGGTCATCTCGGGCTTGCTTTGTGAGGCTGAGAGGAGGAGAGTCTTTCCTTTTCACACACCAGGCAAATGTTTCCATTGTAGCACATCCTCAACCCTTTCTTAAAACCTCGTATTTTGGGGCTGGAATGGTGACTCAGGGCTTAAAAGCCCCGATGCCCTTGTAGAGGAACCAGTGTTCAGTCCCCAACATTGACAGGGCAGTAATCCTGTAGATGTTGTGTAACTCCAGTTCTCAGAGATCCCACACCCTCTTCTGAACTCTGATGGCACCAGGCCATGCAATGTGGCACGCATATATACTTGCAGGCAAAATATGAACAAGATATGAATAAGATATTTCAAATTCTAATGAACTACCCTTCCAGTGTTTATTATTGCTTAGAGTTCTTCCAGTCTTAGCCAAGGAAACCAGAGCTTGTGACTAATACACATCTGTAGATGGTAGATACCATGCTATCTCTGCTGAAATATTTTTGAGACATCAAAATACAAGATAAAGCAATTAAAAAAAATGTTTTATTTCGAGACAAGTCTCACTAGGCTGCCAAGACTGACCTAGAACTCACTCTATATTCAAGGAACACTCCAAACTCAAGATCCTCCTTCCTGTCTTAGTGTTGCAAGCTGTTAAATTTTCAGGCTTTCCTAGCCCATAATTGTATCTGTCTTTATATGATTTCAGGGCTGACCACTTGGTATTGGATAATGAATTGGTGCGCTTTTCCCTGGGGAACATTGTTTCTCCCATTCTCACGATTCCTTAGTTGCCTATAGTTTCTTGATTAGAGTTTCAGTCCCATGAGCCTTCCCCAGTCCATGTGAGCCTGCCCATTGGTCTGTTCACTGTTCAGGACTTGTTTAGGCAGCTATGCTGATGAGACTTCACGGGTGAAGCTTCTCTGACATTTCTTGGAGACAAAAATCTCACAGCAAACTTCAGATCCCTCTAGTTCTTTGCGATCTTCCCACCCTTTCTTCTTCTATGGTCCCTGAGCCTTTGATGCAGGAGTTGGGTGGCAGATATATCAGTTGGGGCTGCATACCACATGATCACTTGGACTCAGCATTTGGATTGGTTGAGGTTTTCTGTAATGAGCTCCATCTGTTGCAGGGAGACATTTCATTATTTTCTTTTGATGAAGAGTGAGACATATACTTATCTGTGGGTATAAGAATAAATATTTAGAATGTAGCTAGGGATTATGCCAGCTTAGTAAAGTTGTGGTTGTAAGTTATACTACAAGATCCATGACTTCATCAGTCCTGACACTAGACTTTTCTGATGTGGGTTTTGGAGGTTCAAGCTGGGGTCCTCATGCCTGTTAGTTACTCTCTGACTAAGCTATCAGCCCAGAACAGGAAGGAAGCACATTATTGAATAAGATATTTCAAATTCTAATAAACTACCCTTCCAGTGTTTATTATTGCTTAGAGTTCGTCCAGTCTTAGCCAAGGAAACCAGAGATTGTGACTAATACACATCTGTAGATGGTAGATACCATGCTATCTCTGCTGAAATATTTTTGAGAAAACTATGGACTTTATAGGACCAGAAAAATAATTTAGAGGGATGAAAAAGCAAGAATGTTTTCAGATAAAAAAATGGAATAGTTTACCAGTCAGAAAGAAATGATAAAGAGTGCCCTCAAGTAGGAAAAATAAAAAAAAGAAACCCAACAAAACAAAACAGAACAAAACAAAAATCCCCAACAAACCAAGAAGGAAGGAGCAGGCTTCAGGAGGCAAAGAATAATTGAGGTGGGTGTTTAAGAGCAAAGTATAACTAAAATTGTGATCATAAAACAACAAAGGTCTGGGACTTAGATAGAATGGAAATGGGATTAATAGCAGCCAATATTTCAAAGGTAGCCACAGATACCCATAGCTTTGTATCTGGTTCAAAGAACACGAAGTTAAGACTATTTTAAAGTCTGAAGAGTAGCCATTGGCGGAATGGAAACTGAATATGCTAAGCCAGGAGCAGAGAATAATTGGGTGTGAATATGAAACTGTAGAGAAACATGGCTGAAAGACACACACACACACACACACACACACACACACACACACACACACACGAACCTTGTAGTTTTCATGGAGTTTATGAGTTTTCTGGGGGTGATAATGCAGAGCTGGGAGTGGAAGTAGGGAAGAGGTCCAAAGAGAGATAGAAATCGTAATCGTTCATTCTGCATGGTGATAACATGGAATTTCAAACATTTCTTCACTACTTTTTGTATTATTTGAGAAAAAAAATTTAAGTGAGAAATGCTTGTATTATAATTTTGGATCAATTTAAAGGCAACAGCCAAGAAGCAGTTAAAAGTGTGGGTGAGTAAGACAAAAAAATAATAGGGGAATTTAGGATGAGGGAGAGGACCCCAGGATGGGGAAAGAGTGACAAGGAAGGGCACTGAAGAACTGATTATTATCTAAACATATAATATATATGTATGAACAGATCAAAATGAAGATCACTGTTTTAGACACCATATATATGTGTGTGTGTATGTGTATATACACACAATTGCATTTTTTTTCTGAGAATTTTAGCCCCTCCAAACATCATTCTTCCTTCATTATCTGAAGGTGACAGCATCTCCATGCCTGCCTCTGTTGGTCTGCTCAACCTTGATTTCTGCCAAGCATACTCTGTTATGGTTACAGTTTCTTGGGTTCAGTTCAGAATGCCTGGCCTCCAAGTACTTTTAAGACAGTGAATTAATAGAAAGTTCGAAGCCTCACTGTTGAGGGATATTGTACAGATTCCTGGGAACATAGAGGAACACACCCTCAAGTCCATTCCTCAGAATGTCCTACCTTTGCTGGGATGGGATCACATGGTCTTGACCTTCACCTAGATGAGTGAATTTCTTGTACTGCCAGGCATTTATGCTGGTCTTTGTCATTGTAGAAAGTAGTCATGCAATGTCACATGTTTTCTCTTAAATGCAAGTTTAAAATGTGACCATGTATCTGTGTATGATGCAAAAGCAGGGGGGTGGATATTTTTTGGGGGGAGGGGCAGACAGAAAGTTTTGTGGCAGCCAGTCAGTATGGTCAATGTACAATGATATATGCTTATGAAAAGTTAATAACAGAATTCATTATTTTTTCACTAAGAAATAATTTTTAAAGCTAAAATTAAGTGTAGCTACCTTTTTCTAACTCCAAGAAAACCTTCGCTAGTGGAAGAGAGTGTTCTACCACTTAGATATGCCCCCAAAGGAAACAGAATACCAATAGGAGTGAGCTTCGGGTCATCAAAAGTGTTCAGGCTGGATGACCATGTTAGGAGACTTCCGGTCCCTTCTAGGTCTGTAATTCAAGAATTCCGGGATCATTGTGCTAGTCTTCGGAGTCACGTTAAACTCTGCAAAACATACCTGTACAGAAACCTCTAAAATAACCATTAACTACTCCATACCAAGAAGTCACATGATTGCCAGGAATTGAAAGTCAGATGACTTGTCAGACAATGAAATATTTTCTCTATTGTCCCAAAGCCCATTCTAGACAAGCAAAATGCTCTGAGACAAAATTCCTGTTATTGCTACTTTTTTGGGGGTAGAGCAGAACTCATATTGGATGCCTGTGCTAGGAAGCTGTTTGCCTTACAGGCAGCAAAGCCAGGGAGGTTCTTTCTGAAGTCCTCAATGGGACATCAGAAATTAAATGCACTCTGCTCTTTCCTGGACGCTGATGTCACACAGTGTCCCTTTGGAATTTACCATGTGCCACTCTGGCTTTATGAGTTAGTGTTAGGCAAGCAGGCTTTGTCACAGTCCACTTATGATCTTCTAAGGGGAGGAATTGTGACTTATTCTTTGTATCTCCCACAGCATTTAGCAGATTATTCTACAAAGGTTGGGGCCCATTGGATAGAATGCTCGGGCTAAGCTCATTCTAACGATGGCAATGTGCTTCTTTGTTTCATCTGATGGTGCTTTTTTGCTCCCGTGTCTTCATGGGCTACTTCCATGTATCCTGTGGATAACAGGATTGTATAGGGAACCACACAGAGTACAAAGCAAGGGGTGATATTCAAGGAAGAACTAAAGCAAAATCAGCTTTAAAGAAGTGAAGAAGCCAAACATCACAAAGGGAAAATTCAGATAAAATCAGAGTCAGAGGAATTGTTTGGTCTCTAAGGAGGACTAAGAAGTATGGATCTAGGTATGCAAGCATATTCAGGAGCTCACTCTGGAGCCACCAGGAGTTGAGTAGACAAGGGACACAGGGGAGGATGTCAGAAGATGGTGTGTGAGA
Organism: Mus minutoides; assembly: GCA_902729485.2. Taxonomy (NCBI): domain Eukaryota; kingdom Metazoa; phylum Chordata; class Mammalia; order Rodentia; family Muridae; genus Mus; species Mus minutoides. The sequence continues at coordinate 973,829 of LR749681.1, read as the reverse complement.
ACTAGGTACTATAGAGGGACCTGGATCTCAGCCTTGGGGAGAAGGTAGGAATATAGGACTTCCCAAACTATCCCAGCAGGACACTGATTTTCCTGTGCTGATCTATCTATCTATCTATCTATCTATCTATCTATCTATCTATCTATCTATCTATCTATTATCTATCTATCATCTATCTATCTATCTATCTATCTATCTATCTATCTATCTATCTATCTATTATCAGGCTCTCTGTAGCATCAACTCCCTGGCTCTCCTGGCTTCCACAGTGTCAATAGAACTCAAGATCAGAATATGTCACAGGAGTTTCCAGGACACAATTTGCCTTGTCACAAGGAGGTAAAGCAGAGAAGGATGGGCAGGCTCTGGGTACCTACTGCCAATGTGTGCATATTCTACCTCTAAGGACACAGCAGTGTGAATCTTAAGAAGAGACTCTCCGGTCCTTGGCTATATTCCACTCCTGGGCATTGTGCTTGTCCCTGTCTAATGATTCTTGGCTTTATAGAGTCAGTTTGAGTCTGAGGCCAGCTTCTCTGTTACCCTGAGTTCTGAGTTTTAACCCCTGGGTTTAGGCTGTCCAGCCTAAGCTCTGGAGTAGCTGAGGAGACATCAAAAGGAGGAAATCTGTACAGCTTACAAGCAGTTGTTTTTACTGAAGTGGCATCTGAGAAGGTCGGCTTCCATAAACATTTATGTTTTATTAGGTAACTGTAGTCCAGAGTGGTCTACAGGATTCAAAAAGTCTATAATTGCTTGAATTAGAATGACCCCATAGGGTCATATATTTGGATGCTTGGCTCTGAATTAGTGGAACTATTTTAGAAGGATTAGGGTCTTTTGTTGGAGGAAGTGTATCACTATGGGAGGACTTAAATATTTCAAAAGCCCATGTCATTCCTAGTTCTTTCTCTCCATCTCTCCCTCTCCCCTTTCCTCTCCCTGTCCCTCTATGCTTCTCTTTTGTAAATCAGATGTAAGATCTTAGCTACTGCCCCTTAGCAGCCATGACTGCCTGCCTGCCTGCTATCATGCTTGCTACCATGATAGTCATGGGCTAACCTCTGGATCTATGAGCCTCAAATGAAATACCTTCCTTTATAGGTTAACTTGGTCATGGTGTGTTGTCACAGCAATATAAAAGGAACCAAGACAAGGGTGAATCATCAGCATGTAGTTTGGGCCATTTGCTAGTCTAGGAGGTAAGTGATATTTATAAGAGTCCTCTCAGGTACATCATACATAAGTAGGATGTTCAATGTCCACTTTCTGGGGTTGGGTATGTTAGGAAACCCTATTTTCAAACCATAGATCTTGTACAGGCTCTGTCCCACCAGCTCTTTCCTTATCTCATGGACATTGTAATGTTCAGAATGGAGTTCTAAAAGAGGATGGATAATCCTTTTCCGGAGGAGCTTGGTGAGTTCCAAGAGTTCAGAATACATAGGTATGCATTTATGGCTTGATAATCACCGTACCTAGACCTTCTGAATCTGTGAACTAGCCTGTGCTGGTTAGATGTGTGTGTGTGTGTGTGTGTGTGTGTGTGTGTGTGTGTGTGTGTGTTTTAATTTGACACAAACTAGAGTCATGTAGGAATAGGGGACCTCAACTGAGAAAATGCCATCAGAATGCCTTGTGGGGCATTGTCTTGATTAATGATTGAAACAAGATGTTTTACAGCAAGTGTTGGTCACAGAGTATGGAATGAGTTTGAGAGAAGGGGGATCTAGGGAATCCTAGATTCCCTAGACAGGGACCTGATAAGTTGAGGATCAGACCATAGTCTACCACTTATGAGCTCTGTGGGTCAGGATGAACAGTTTAGCCCCTCAGAGTTTGGGTTTCTCATTGGCCAGATGGAGATTATTAGTAGATGTGAGAATTAAACAAGACAAAGATACAAACTATGGAACATTAGTGTTTGTCCTTCCTGATGTAAGGGCAAACAGTATGTCCTCAAGTTTGTGGTAAAATGTCTTGTAAGGCTTTGACTTTGGCTTTGTCTGAGAGATACAGTCACTATGGTGATACCAAGGTGGAAGCATTGCCCTTTGGGGGCTGGGCTAGCAAAAAATAAATAAATAAAAAGCATGGTAGGTATGAAGAAGAAGTGAGATACTGTGAAAGGGTAAAGGAGGATGAAGTGTGAGCCAAAAGACAGTCAATAAAGACATATGCTAAAAATATCTCTATTGAGCCTTTTGGTTTCTGTCTGTTCCTGGAGCTGATCTTTTGCCACAGGGCTCTATACCCAGGTGGCACCAGGAGAGAGCTAGCCTCCCAAGAGTGCCTACATACCTGTGAGCACAGGTAAGAACACCACTTCTCTTCAAATTCCTGGCCCAAGAGGGACCCTCCCAGAGACACCAGGACACAGGAACTAAGGATCAGCTGGGGACAAGATCCTTCTGGGTTCTGTCTGCACCCCAGAGCTGACCCTGTACCATAGCTCTCCATACTTAAATTCCTCCCAGAGAGAACTGGTCTCCTATGAGTACTGACATACAGGCTTGCAGGACAGTCAAGCCACAGTCAGAGACAGCAAGTCCAACTAACACCAGCGATAACAAGATGGCAGAAGGCAAGCGCAAGAACATAAGTAACAGAAACCAACACTACTTGGCATCATCAGAACCCAGTTCTCCCACCACAGTGAGCCCTGGTTACCCTAACACACCAGAAAAGCAAGACTCTGATTTAAAATCATATCTCATGATGATGATAGAGGACTTTAAGAAGGACATAAATAATTCCCTTAAAGAAATACAAGAAAACACAGGTAAACAGGTTAGAAGAACTTAAAGAGGAAACATAAAAATCCCTTCAAGAGTTACAGGAAAACACAATCAAATAGCCAAAGGAACTGAACAAAACCATTGAGGATCTAAAAATGGAAATAGAAACAATAAAGAAATCACAAATGGAGACAACACTGGAGATAGAAAACTTAGGAAAGAGATGAGAAGTCATAGATGCAATCATCACCAACAGAATACAAGAGATAGATAAGAGAATCTCAGGTGCAGAAGATACCATAGAAAACATTGACACAACAGTCAAAGAAAATGTAAAATGCAAGAAGCTCCTAACCCCAAACATCCAGGAAATCCAGGACACAATGAGAAGACAAAATCTAAGGATAATAGGTAGAGAAGAGAGTGAAGATTCTCAACTTAAAGGTCCAGTAAATATCTTCAACAAATTTATAGAAGAAAACCTCCCTAACCTAAAAAAAGAGATGCCCGTGAACATACAAGAAGTCTACAGAACTCTAAATAGACTGGATAAGAAAAGAAATTCCTCCTGTCACATAATAATCAAAACACCAAATGCACTAAACAAAGAAAGAATTTTAAAAGCAGTAAGGGAAAAAGGTCAAGTAACATATAAAGGCAGATCAGAATTATATCAGACTTTTCACCAGAGACTATGAAAGCTAGAAGATTCTGGGCAGATCATTAGATGCTGAAAAAGTATTCGACAAAATTCAACATCCCTTCATGTTAAAAGTCTTGGAAAGATCAGGAATTCAAGGCCCATACCTAAACATAGAAAAACCAATATAAAGCAAACTAGTAGCCAACATCAAACTAAATGGAGAGAAACTTGAAGCAATCCCACTAAAATCAGGGACTAGACAAGGCTGCCCTCTCCCTCCCTATCTATTCAATATAGTACTTGAAGTCCTATCCAGAGCAATTAGTCAACAAAAGGATATCAAGAGGATACAAATTGGAAAGGAAGAAGTCAAAATATCACTCTTTGCAGATGATATGATAGTATACTTAAGTGACCCCCAAAATTCCACGAGAGAACTACTGAATCTGATAAACAACTTCAGCAAAGTGGCTGGATATAAAATCAACTCAAACAAATCAGTAGCCTTCCTCTACTCAAAGAATAAACAGGCTGAGAAAGAAATTAGTGAATTGACACCCTTCACAATAGTCAAAAACAATATAAAGTATCTTGGTGTGACTCTAGCCAAACAAGTGAAAGATCTGTACAACAAGAATTTCAAGTCTCTGAAGAAAGAAATTGAAGAAGACTTCAGAAGATGGAAAGATCTCCCATGCTCATGGATTAGTGGGATTAATATAATAAAAATGGCCACCTTGCTGAAAGAAATCTACAGCTTCAATGCAGTCCCCATCAAAATTCCAACTCAATTCTTCATAGAGTTAGAAAGAGATATTCTCAAATTCATCTGGAATAACAAAAAACCCAGGATATCAAAAACTATTCTCCACAATAAAAGAACTTCTGGGGGAATCAACACTCCTGATCTCAAGCTGTACTACAGAGCAATAGTGATAAAAACTGCATGGTATTGGTACAATGACAAGCAAGTAGATCAATGAAATAGAATGGAAGACCCAGAAATGAACCCACATACCTATGGTCACTTGATCTTTAACAAAGGAGCTAAAACCATCCAGTGGAAAAAAGACAAAATTTTTAACAAATGGTGCTGTTTCAACTACTAGTTAGCATGCAGAAGAACACAAATTGATCCATTCTTATCTCCTTGTACAAAGCTCAAGTCTAAGTGAATCAAGTACCTCCACATAAAACAAGATACATAGAAACTAATAGAAGAGAAAATGGGGAAGAGCCTGGAGAACATGGGTACAGGGGAAAATTTNAAGACAAAATTTTTAACAAATGGTGCTGTTTCAACTACTAGTTAGCATGCAGAAGAACACAAATTGATCCATTCTTATCTCCTTGTACAAAGCTCAAGTCTAAGTGAATCAAGTACCTCCACATAAAACAAGATACATAGAAACTAATAGAAGAGAAAATGGGGAAGAGCCTGGAGAACATGGGTACAGGGGAAAATTTCCTGAACAGAACACCAATAGCTTATGCTCTAAGATCAAGAATTGACAAATTGAACACAGGTGAGAGTGCAGTCTGCAGGAGTGACACAGCTTCTGGGACTGGAAGAAGCAACACAGCTTCTGAGACAGACCCAGTTTCACGATCCAGACATCTGCGCACCTTCCATGCCAGAGAAGAGGTGTCCACCCGGGAGGGCTCTGCCTGCAGAAGCAGGTGAAGGAGCCATCTTGGGTCCCGGATCCCTCAGAGACCAGTCTGTGCAGGTCAGCTCTCGGACTGCAAAGGATGAGTGAGCAGACTGCAGAAGCAACACAGCTTCTGGGGCAGACCCAGTTCTCCAGACATCCGGGCACCCTCCCCACCAGAGGAGAGGTGTCCTCCTGGGAGGGCTCAGCCTGCAGAAGTAGGTGAGGGAACCATTTTGGGTCCGGGATCCCTAAGAGATCAGTCTGCAGGTCAGCTCGCAGACTGTGAAGGGTGAGTGAGCGGATTGCAGAAGTGACACAGCTTCTGGGACAGCAATATAGCTTCTGGGACAGACCCAGTATCAGGCTCCAGACTTCTGGGCACCTTCCCCACCAGAAGAGAGGTGTCTGCCCAAGAGGTCTTTGCCTGCTGGAGCTCATGAGAGAGCCAACTTGGGTCCTGGGTCCCTCAGAGACCAGTCTGTGCAGATGAGCATGCAGGCAGCAGAGGCAAAACATCTTCTGGGACAGGCTCTGTATCAGGCCTTCATCGTTAGCCAAGAGGCAGGTCTGAACACCAGACTTCTGTGCACCTTCCCTGCAAGAGGAGAGCTTGCCTGCAGAGACTACTCTGACCACTGAGACTCAGGAGAGAGCTGGACTCTCAGGACTGCTGATAGAGGCTAACAGAATCACAGGAGGAACAAGCTCCAACCAGAGACAACTATAACAACCAACTCTAGAGATTTCCAGATGGTGAAAGGCAAATGTAAGAATCTTAATAACAGAAACCAAGACCACTCACCATCATCAGAACCCAGCACTCCCACCTCAGCCAGTCCTGGATACCCCAACACACCCGAAAAGTAAGACTCAGATTTAAAATTATATCTCATGATGCTGATAGAGGACATGAAGAAGGACTTTAATAACTAACTTAGAGAAATACAGGAGAATACTGCTAAAGAGGTAAAAGTCCTTAAAGAGGAATAAAAAAAATCCCTTAAAGAACTACAGGAAAACTCAAACAAAGAGGTGAGGGAATTGAACAAAACCATCCAGGACCTAAAAAGGGAAGTAGAAACAATAAAGAAAACCCAAAATGAGACAACTTTGGAGATAGAAACCCTAGGAAAGAAATCAGGAACCATAGATGTGAGCATCAGCAACAGAATACAAGAGATAGAAGAGAGAATCTCAGGTGCAGAAGAGTCCATAGAGAACTTGGGTACAACAATCAAAGAAAATGCAAAATGCAAAAAGATCCTAAGTCAAAACATCCAGGAAATCCAGAACACAATGAGAAGACCAAACCTACAGATAACAGGAGTAGATGAGAATGAAGATTTTCAAATTAAAGGGCCAGCAAATATCTTTAACAAAATAATAGAAGAAAACTTCCCAAATCTAAAGAAAGAGATGCCCATGAACATACAAGAAGCCTACAGAACTCCCAATAGACTGAACCAGAAAAGATATTCCTCTCGACACATAATAATCAGAACAATAAATGCACTAAATAAAGATAGAATATTAAAAACAGTAAGGAAAAAAGGTCAAGTAACATATAAAGGCAGGCCTATTAGAATTATACCAGACTTCTCACCAGAGACTATGAAAGCCACAAGATCCTGGACAGATGTTATACAGACCCTAAGAGAACACAAATGCCAGCCCAGGCAACTATGCCCAGCAAAACTCTCAATTACCATAGATGGAGAAATCAAAGTATTCCATGATAAAACCAAATTCACACAATATCTTTCCACGAATCCAGCCCTTCAAAGGATAATAAAGGGAAAACACCAACACAAAGACGGAAACTACACCGAAGAAAAAGCAAGAAAGTAATCCTTCAACAAACCTAAAAGAAGACAGCCCCAAGAAGCGAATCCCAACTTTAACAACAAAAATAACAGGAAGCAACAATTACTTTTCTTTAATTTCTCTTAACATCAATGGACTCAATTCCCCAGTAAAAAGACATAGAGTAATAGACTGGCTACACAAACAGGACCCAACATTTTGCTGCTACAAGAAACCCACCTCAGGACAAAAGACAGACACTACCTTAGAGTGAAAGGCTGGAAAACAAATTTCAAAGCAAATGGTCCGAAGAAACAAGCTGGTGTAGCCATTCTAATATCGAATAAAATTGACTTCCAACAAAAAGTTATGAAAAAGACAAGGAGGTGCTCTTTATACTCATCATAGGTAAATCAACCAAGATGAACTCTCAATTCTGAATATGCTCTGAATACAAGGGCAGCCACATTCATTAAAGAAACTGTAGTAAAGCTCAACGCACACATTGCACCTCACTCAATAATAGTGGGAGACTTCAACACCCTACTCTCACCAATGGACAGATCCTGGAAACAGAAACTAAACAGAGACACATGGACACTAAGAGAAGTTATGAAACAAATGGACTTAATAGATATCTACAGAACATTTTATCCTAAAACAAAAGGGTATATCTTCTTCTCAGCACCACATGGTACCTCCTCCAAAATTGACCATATAATTGGTCACAAAACAGGCTTCCACAGATACAAAAATATGGAAATTATCCCATGCATTCTATCTGACTACCACGGACTAAGGCTGATCTTCAATAACAACATAAATAATAGAAAGCCAACATTTATGTGGTAACTGAACAACACTCTACTCAATGATTCCTTGGTCAAGGATGAATAACAAAAATTAAAGACTTTCTAGAGTTTAATGAAAATGAAGCCACAACATACTCAAACTTATGGGACACAATGAATGCAGTCCTAAGAGGAAAACTCATAGCCCGAGTGCCTCCAAAAAGAAACTAGAGAGAACATACACTATCAGCTTGACAGCACACCTAGAAGCTCTAGAACTAAAGGAAGCAAATTCACCCAAGAGGAGTAGACAGCAGGAAATAATCAAACCCAGGGCTGAAATCAACCAAGTGGAATAAAAAAGAACAATTCAAAGAATCAACCAAACCAGGAGCTGGTTCTTTGAGAAAGTCAACAAGATAGATAAACCCTAAGCCAGACTAACTAGAGGGCACAGGGATGGTATCCTAATTAACAAAATCAGAAATGAAAAAAGGAGACATAACAACAAAACCGAAGGAAATCCAAAACATCATCATATCCTATTACAAAAGATTATACTCAACAAAACTAGAAAACCTAGAGGAAATGGACAACTTCCTAGACAGATACGAGGTACCAAAGTTAAACCAGGATCAGATTAACAATCTAAATTGTCCCATTTCTCCCAAAGAAATGGAAGCAGTCATCAATAGTCTCCCAACCAAAAAAAGCCCAGGACCAGACGGGTTTAGTGCAGCGTTCTATCAGACCTTCCATGAAGACCTAATTCCAACTCTCCTCAAACTATTCCACAAAATAGAAACATAAGGTACTCTACCCAATTCGTTTTATGAGACCACAGTTACTCTGATACCTAAAGCACACAAAGATCCAAAAAAGAGAACTTCAGACCAATTTCCCTTATGGATATCTATGCAAAAATCCTCGCCAACCGAATCCAAGAACACATCAAAACGATCATCCATCATGACCAAGTAGGCTTCATCCCAGGAATGCAGGGATGGTTTAATATACGGAAATCCATCAATGTAATCCACTATATAAACAAACTGAAAGACAAAAACCACATAATCATCTTCTTAGATGCTGAGAAAGCATTTGACAAAAATCCAATATCCTTTCATGATAAAAGTATTGGAAAGATCAGGAATTCAAGGCCCATACCTAAACATAATAAAAGCAATATACAGCAAACCAGTAGCCAACATCAAACTAAATGGCGAGAAACTTGAAGCAAACCCACTAAAATTAGGGACAAGGCTGCTCACTTTCTCCCTACCTATTCAATATAGTACTTGAAGTCCTAGCCAGAGCAATTCGACAACAAAAGGAGGTCAAGGGAACACAAATTGGAAAGGAAGAAGTCAAAATATCACTCTTTGCAGATGATATGATGGTATACTTAAGTGACCCCAAAAATTCCACCAGGGAACTAATGAATCTGATAAACAGCTTCAGTGCAGTAGGTGGATATAAAATTAACTAAAACAAATCAATGGCCTTTCTCTATACAAAGGATAAACGGGCTGAGAAAGAAATTAGGGAAACAACACCCTTCACAATAGTCACAAATAATATAAAATACCTTGGTGTGACTCTAAGGAAGTGAAAGATCTTTGTGACAAGAACTTCAAGTCTCTGAAGAAAGAAATTGAAGAAGATCTCAGAAGATGGAAAGAACTCCCATGCTCATGGATTGTCAGGATTAATATTGTCAAAATGGCTCTCCTGCCGAAAGCAATCTATAGATTCAATGCAATCCCCATCAAAATTCCAACTCAATTCTTCACTGAGTTAGAAAGGGCAATTTGCAAATTCATCTGGAATAATAAAAAACCTAGGATAGCAAAAACTATTCTTAACAATAAAAGAACCTCTGGGGGAATCACCATGCCTGACCTCAAGCTGTACTACAGAGCAATTGTGATAAAAACTGCATGGTACTGGTACCGTGACAGATATGTAGATCAATGGAATAGAATTGAAGACCCAGAAATGAATCTACACACCTATGGTTACTTGATCTTTGACAAGGGAGCTAAAACTATCCAGTGGAAAAAAGACAGCATTTTCAACAAATGGTGCTGGCACAACTGGCAGTTATCATGCAGAAGAATGCAAATTGATCCATTCTTATCTCCTTGTACAAAACTCAAGTCTAAGTGGATCATAGATAAACCAGAGACACTAAAATTTATAGAGGAGCATGTGGGGAAAAGCCTTGAAGTTATGGGCACAGGAGAAAAATTCCTAAACAGAACAGCAATGGCTTGTGCTGTAAGATCCAGAATTGACAAATGGGACCTTATAAAATTGCAAAGCTTCTGTAAGGCAAAAGACACTGTCAATAAGACAAAAAGGCCACCAACAGATTGGGAAAGGATTTTTACCAATCCTAAATCTGATAGGGGTCTAATATCCAATATATATACAAAGAGCTCAAGAAGCTGGACTCCAGAAATTCAAATAACTCCATAAAAATGGGGTACAGAGCTAAACAAAGAATTCTCAACTGAGGAATACGGAATGGTTGAGTAGCACCTGAAAAAAATGTTCAACATCCTTAATCATCAGGGAAATGCAAATCAAAACAACCTTGAAATTCCACCTCACACCAGTCAGAATGGCTAAGATTAAAAATTCGGGTGACAGCAGATGCTGGCTAGGATGTGGAGAAAGAGGAACACTCCTCCATTGCTGGTGGGATTGCAAGCTTGTACAACCACTCTGGAAGTCAATCTGGCAGTTCCTCAGAAAATTGGACATAGTACTACCAGAGGATCCAGCAATACCTCTCCTGGGCATATACCCAGAAGATGTTCCAACTGGTAATAAGGACACATGCTCCACTATGTTCATAGCAGCCTTATTTGTAATAGCCAGAAGCTGGAAAGAACCCAGATGTCCCTTAACAGAGGAATGGATACAGAAAATGTGGTCCATTTACACAATGGAGTACTACTCTGCTATTAAAAACAATGAATTGATGAAATTCTTGGGCAAATGGATGTATCTGGAGGATTTCATCCTTAGTTAGGTAACCCCATCACAAAAGAAGTCACTAGATATGCGCTCACTGATAAGTGGATATTATCTCAGAATGTTAGAATATCCAAGATACAATTTGCAAAACACAAGAAAATCAAGAAGAAGGAAGACCATCGTGTTGATACTTCATTCCTCCTTAGAATAGGGAACAAAATTCCCATTTAAAGAGATACAGAGACAAAGTTTTGAGCTAAAACAAAATGATGGACTATCAAGAGAGTACCTCACCTGGGGATCCATCCCATAATCAGTCACCAAACCCAGATACTATTGCATAGGACAACAAGAGTTTTCTGAAGGGGTCCTGATAGAACTGTCTTGTATGAGGCTATGCCAGTGTTTGGCAAATACAGAAGTGGATGCTCACAGTCATCTATATGATGGAACACAGGGTCCCCAATGGAGAAGCTAGAGAAAAGTACCCCAGGAGCTGAAGGGGTCTGCAACCCTAAAAAAGGAATAACAATATGAACTAACCAGAAACCCCAGAGCTCATGACTCTAGCTGCATATGTAGCAGAAGATGGCTTAGTCAGCCATCATTGGGAAGAGAGGCCCCTTGGTCTTGCAAACTTTATATGCCCTAATACAGGGGAACGCCAGGGCCAAGAAGTGGGAGTGGGTGGATAGGGGAGCAGGGTGGGGAAAGGGTATAGAGAACTTTCAGGATAGCACTTGAAATGTAAATTAAGAAAATATCTAATAAAAAATGTTAAAAAAAAGAATTGACAAATTGATCTCATAAAATTACAAAGCTCCTCTAAGGCAAAGGCTACTGTCAAATAGGACAATACGGCAGCCAATAAATTGGGAAAAGATCTTTACCAACCCCACTTCCAATAGAGAGCTAATATACAATGTACACAAAGAACTCAAGAAGTTAGACTCCAGAGAACCAAATAACCCTATTAAAATGGGGTACAGAGCTAAAAACAGAATTCTCAACTGAGGAATACTGAATGGCTGAAAAGCACCTACAGAAATGTTCAGCATCCTTAGTCATCAGGAAAATGCAAATCAAAACAACCCTGAGATTCTACCTCACACCGGTCAGAATGGCGAAGATCAAAACTTCAGGAGGTGACAGCAGATGCTGGCAAGGATGTGGAGAAAGAGGAACACTCCTCCATTGCTGGTGGGATTGCAAGCTGGTACAACCACTCTGTAAATCAGTTTGGCAGTTCCTCAGAAAACTGGACATAGTCCTACCTGAGGACTATATCACTCCTGGGCAGCTATACCACTCCTGGGCATATACCCAGAAGACGCTCCAACATGTAATAAGGACACATGTTCCACTTAGTTCATAGCAGCCTTATTTATAATAGCCAGAAGCTGGAAAGAAGCCATCTGCCCCTTAAGAGAGGAATGGATACAGAAAATGCGGTACATTTACACAATGTAATACTACTCAGCTATTAAAAACAATGAATTCTTTAAATTCTTAGCCAAATGGATGGAACTATAAAATATCATGCTGAGTGAGGGAACCCAATCACAAAAGAACACACATGGTATACAATAGAGTGTATACCATGACAAGTGGATTTTACCCCAGAATCTTGGAATATCCAATATACAATTCACAGACCACATGAAGCTCAAGAAGGAAAACCAAAGTATGGATACTTTGGTACTTCTTAGAAGCGGGAACAAAATACCCATGGAAGGAGATACAGAGACAAAGTGTGGAGCAGAGACTGAATGTAAGACCATCCAGAGACTGCCCTACTTGGGGATCCATCCCATATACAGTCATCAAACCCAGATACTATTGTGGATGCCAACAAGTACTTGCTGACAGGAGCATGATATAGCGGTTTCCTGAGAGGCTCTGCCAGTGCCTGATAAATACAGAGGTAGATGCTTTCAGTCAACCATTGGACTGAGCACAGGGTCCCCAATGGAGGAGTTAGAGGAAGGACTGAAGGAGCTGAAGGAGCTTGCAGCCCCATAGGAGGAACAACAATATGAACCAACCAGTACCCCCAGAGCTTCCAGTGACTAAACCACCAACTAAAGAGTACACATGGAGGGACCCATGGCTCCAGCTGCATATGTAGCAGAGGATGGTCTTATCTGGCATCAGTGGGAGAGGCCCTTGGTTCTGAGAAGGTCTGATGTCCCAGTCCAGGGGAATGCCAGGACAGGCAGGTGGGAATGGGTGGGTTAGTGAGCAGAGAGGGGTGGGGTGGGGTAGGGGGTTTTCAGAGGGGAAACCAGAAAAGGGGATAACATTTGAAATGTAAATAAAGAAAATATCTAATAACATCGAGAAACATCTCTATTGCTGTAAGAACCCCTGGTTTCAAAAGCCAGGAAGAAAATCTTTCAATTTTCTGGAGAACGATAGAGAAATAGATAACCAGGAACTAAAAGAGTCTCATTGTTCTTATTTCTTTAATTCTGATGAGAGTTCCCAGAATGTAGACATATGGGAGTGGGAGGGAGAAAGAGAATGTTAGCTAAAGACCCTCATCCTGGTACTTCAGCTGTGATGAGCACCCTTTGTTGAGCTGACCATTGAATTCCATCATCTTCCTTAAAAAACCAAGGGTCTGGATCATTCCAGTGTGGGTGGGATTATCTCAGGTGTGAATCCTCAGGTTTCACAGCCACATTGGTGTCAGCAAAAAGGCACTGCAGGGTGTGGAAAGTAGGCTGGCTGTTACCACAGAGCTGTGGTTAAAAGAACAACTCCCAACACCATGGGAGGTGGGGTTTGGGCCACTTCACATATTTTTATTGTCTTTTAGAAGATAGGGTGTATGTGCACATACACTACCTGTGCCTACACTTAACAAGTGGGTCTTTGATTTTTTCTGCCTCTTTCCATTGGGCCTTTGGTTGGAAAACAGAATCATTCTGTGATAAGGAAGCTGGAAGCTGGCCAGGCTGCCTCCTCGCGCAGGGGCCTCCAGCAGGTGTCTGTAGCCTCTTTGAAACTGGTACATTCTTTCCCTCCACTTAATTCTTGAGTTGAATCCTGTGAACAAAGGCATCTCTCCATCTCAGGGCTAGAAAAACCACAGCCTAGAGATGCAGCCATGGGCTTCTGACCTCAAAAGGAGGTTTTCCCCATCCCATGGTACCTCCCTTGCCCCATTCTCCCCCATGACATTTCTGCACCAAGTCACTTGGCTATTACAGTTGAAGTCAGTGGCAGTTCCAAGGTTCTCAATCATTTTTTCCCTGTTGCTGGGGGTCCAGGCTTCTTTAAGACCATAAATAACACATAAATTAGTATGTCGAGCTGATTCCCACACTTTTTTTCCCACAGGCTTTCGGTTCTTCCTGAGATCAATACAGCTTAAAAGAAAAGGAAAAGCCAGCTCAGCTGGTGTGCAGATCCCAGCCTGGCTGAGGGGCTGTAGCACAGCCCACCTTCCTGGGGTGTGAGCCGTGCCTGACGGCTCAGCTTGCTTGTCCCTAATGAGATGGGATGTGGAGGGATGTGGTTGTGCATTCGAAATCCTGCAAGCACTGAGCAAGTGAGTCTGGATCCACACCGCGGATGAAACACCGTTGGAAAGACGTTTCTTTCAGGCCCGGGCAAGCACGGGTGGGAGGTGTGTGTCCTACGCTGCTTCTGAGTGCCAGCCTTGCCAAGGTTTCTGCATCAGAGAGGAAGCCACGCAGAGAGAGCAGAAGAGAAACAGTCCCTAGGACACAGACTGAATGTATCAGAACAAGCTGCAAGAGACTCTCTCTCCATCCTTGGCTCAACTCAACATCCCACAGAAACTGTCTGCTAAACATTCAGCTTTGAGACCACAACTTGCTGGTTCAATAGGGTGAAGGGACCCTCTGTAGCCCCATGTAGGCATTTCAAGGCCCCTTTTTGTGTATTCAGGCTTTATGCAAGCTCCTTTACACTTGTGCATGGAGCCTTGAGTGCCTATATGTAACTTGTTCATGCTTCCAGCTATTCATTTATCATCTTTCCTTTCCTTTCCTTTCCTTTCCTTTCCTTTCCTTTCCTTTCCTTTCCTTTCCTTTCCTTTCCTTTCCTTTCCTTTCCTTTCCTTTCCTTTCCTTTCCTTTCCCCTTTCC